>MU718448.1:0-58294 GCA_026770625.1 Nicotiana glauca
GTTGATGTTATAAATGCGGTCCATTATGCGACCGCATAATCAATATGCGGACCGCATTTCCACCGCATACCCAGGGAGAGATGTCCAGTGATTGGGGTCAGTTTTGCGGTCCAATATGCGGACCGCATTCCAATTCTACGATCGCATAGTGCGACCGCAGATCTTGCACGAGCTTCTATTTCTAAACTTTAAAACCCGACTCCCCTTTCTAATATAACACCCCAACCCCTCATTTTTACATATTTTCTGAACAAAATAAGAGAGAGGGAGGAGGGGTTCTTGAGAGACAAGTTCATCTTCTTCAAAATTTGTTCCTCAAATTATCTGGTCCGGGAAATTTTAAAGCAAGTATCTTCATCTCCATTTCTATAGGTACAATCCCTACCCAATTTTCATTGACATTCAGATTTATTGAGAGGGGGAAAAGTCTCATGCATTAGTTCTTGATAATAGGGGTTGAAACACTCATGCATGTTTATTAAAACCTAAAATCTAGTAAGAGTAGTTGGGAGCGAGTAAAGAATTTGTGTAAAGAAGGGTTGATAACCTAAATAAACTCGGATAGTAAACTTTGTAAGAAGTTAGTCTGCTCTCCATACTGAGCTTGTGAATTTCAAATTCTAAGGTGGATGTGTTAATTTGTAAACTATATTGACGTGGCTAGATTGCTTGGTGACTGATAATAGGAGTTTAAAAAGGGAATTCGACTCCAGGTATGTATGGCTAACCTTGACTTTGTAAAATCGCCTTGTTGGTGTTCAAATATTTTGGTATATGACATTCACTTGGGTAAATTGTGAAATTCGTGTGATTTGCATGGTTGTGATTATGATATGTGGTATTAGATGAAAAACAAATAACNGAAGTAATAAGGTGCGGGTTGTGGTGATAAGGGTGGCCGAGGTAATAAGGGTGGCCGAGGTAATAAGGGTGGAAAGTGATCGAAATCACTGTTGAAATGAAAATATGAGCAAAAATGTGAAATCTATTGATGTGGAAATGTGGAAGGGAAATGGGAGAGTTTGTAAAACTTGTTTGGCTTGATTGTTCTTTCTTTATGGAATTGGTTGTTGTTTCTGTTACTGTTACTTACTTGTCTATGGCTTGAGTTTACTTGGCGCAAGGTTTGTTATACATACCAGTACAATTCAAGTGTACTGACGTCCCTTTTACCGGGGGCGCTACATTCGTGTTATGATTGTAGGTGGATCTGCAGCAGGTACTCCAACCCACCGATCATAGCTCCCTCTCCGCCTTCCGTCAGTTGTTTTGGTGAGCCCCATTCCTCTCGGGGCCCTACGTGGCTCAAGCCGCTTGTTTCCGTAGTTTTATTTTACTGTTGTGAAAGGTATAGCCGGAGCCTTGTTACCGGCAAATATTGTAGTAACTTCTTTCATCTGTATAGGCCCCGTAGACAGGAAACGCAGGTCATGAACTTATGTAATTTGTATTTTGTATACATGGGCAATGAAAAATGTAAACCACGCTAGTAACCATGTACCTTGTTTATGTTTTGAAATGAAATGGTGTTCTAAATTAATCGTATGGTCATTTCACTTGGCCAATAAGTAATGGAAGATGTGGGGTAGTACGTGGGATAGGAAAGGCACCCAGGTCCGCTTGACTGGGGATACTCGGTCGAGCGCCGGTCATGTCCCTCGAGTTTGGGGTATGACAGATATTGTCCCTATTAATGGGAATGACGGCTGGATAGCTATATGATGAGTATGTTAGTACTATGAGAGGTACCTATATGACTTGGAAGTGACGAGGGAGGTCTGATGGATGATAGATGAACTATTAAGTGCTTGATTTCTATTGTGACTAGATGTGTAGTCCTGAGTTATGGGCGCGTAGAGAATCATTTCATGCCTTCAGTTGGGAGTGAAGTAAATTTCATGTTGCGATATGAGTTCAGGCTCAGGAAGACTAAGTGACTGTGTAATGTGTATGACGGTGGAAGGTATACAGAAATATTATATTGAGGCAAAACAGGTGGGTTATCTCCTGCGGAGTGTTCTGAAGTGTTGTGATCCTTATGTGTATGTTAGAAGATCTTATGTGTAAGTGAGAAGTACGTGTTGAAATTTGAAATTTCAGGTCGCTTAAGAGAGTGGGCTTCACTGTTGCGGGGATGAATACGAGATTTGTAGAAGATTTGCAGTACTAGATGATCTGTGTTTTCACAAACTTATAAATGATTTAAGTTTAATCTCACTATGGTATTGTGGCATCAATAGAGTAAAAGTGTTATTATGAGTTATTGAGTGTATCTTGATCTATGGCTTCGAGACACGTGGGGGAGTCTACTGTAAGCAGTTGATTGCACAGTTAGGTGCTATGTTTGTTCTAGTTTGGGGTGTACGAGTGAATTAATTATGGGTAGAGTAAAGGAAAATTTTGACAAGGGTTATATTATGCTTCATAGGGTATGAGAATTCACGGAATGTCTAGAGTTATTATTGGTAAAGAATGCTCGGTGCATAAAACAGGAAGTTGCTTGGTTGTATTGGGATGAGGGTTTCATTCTGCGGTATCGGAGTGCCATTGAGGCACGGGTGGCTCTGTTCGTTAGGTCAGGTAAATTACGGTTTGAATGAGAGTGAATGACTTTCGAGGATGGCTCTAATATGTTCAAGATTCTACGGAGCACAATCGGATATTTTAAAGTTGCATGCATGGTTAGAAACTGTGTTTTCATTGGGATAGGTCAAGACTTGTAGTATTTTATATGTAATTATGTGATTCTATATATCAGTATCAGGAAGGTAAAGGTAACAGATTTAGATTCGTGAGGGAGTTCGTCAGAGTAAAGTATTCTAGAATGTGGTGCTTCTGGGAATATTTAAAAGAGTGTTCATCGGCTCATGGGTCTTAGACAGTGTGGTCTTATGCTTGGGTCTCGTACCATGAGCCTGGTTTGAGGAATTTTGGTGCTACAGCAAGACGGAATGTCAAGTTGAAGATGAATCAGAAGAAACTTAGATAGATAGAGTAGTTTGATAGTAGACCGGATTGGCATGGTAAGGGTATGATTAATTCTTTGGGTGTGTTCGGGGTAATGAGTTATTACAGGTATTTTGTAGAAACGCTCTTGGGTTTGATGACTTGGTGAGCTTGGTATAGTTAGAAGGATTCAGTTCTGGCAGTTTAGTTTGTGCAAAGGGAGCTTATAGAATTCTTGACGGGTTTTACCGTGGTTTGGAGATGTATATTTTCTATGTGCATGCGGAGCATGGGATGTATAGTGATTTTTCTTCTAGATGGGACCAATGGAAGGCTCTTGACTAGTTGAGTACGTAGATGTCTGTGGTTCAGGAGGGAGATGAAGTTCTCATGTTACCCTATGATGATATGGTATATGTGGTATTTTATGGAGGATCGAGATTTGCATGTGTTAAGTTACAGTTCAGTCCTAAAAGAAAGTTCATGAAACTCTTAGGCAGCAGGTAGCCTTAGATAACTAAGGAAAAGGTAGTTCCAATTGGAAGTGATTTGACGAGAGTATATGTCTCAGAAAAAGGGCAACGTGATTAGGTTGATGGTACTTCGGTAGTATTTCGGCACTTTTTTGTTAGATCAACTCGTGATAGTCGGATTTTGCTTGGTGGTACAGGGAAATTTTAGAGTATCTATCGCGGAATGCTAGGGTATTTGAGGTGTGGTTTGCTTTCGGATGGCAAAATTGAGATCAGGTGTGATAATTTGTGTGCTATATGGAGTTGAAGACTGGGAGTTCTCATGTTCAGGCTATGTTGTGATTGTGGATCATATGTATCGGCATCTTTTAGTGGCTATCGGGATTTGGAGGCTCGAGTGGATCTTTCTTTGAGTTATTCTGGACTAGTACGCTATGGTCTATAACGGAAATGCCACAGGTTGAGTGGCGAGGTGTGTCAGATTATGTTCTAGTAGAGTAGTTTATATTTCTTAGACACAATGGACGGCTGGGAAGGATTTCCTTTCTTAATTGGGCCTTCGTGATGGATGTAAGTGTAAAGGTTCTGCCATTAATTTAGTTCCGGTGTTAAGGGACTTTCGGATGTGTTTCTTGTGGCCGGGCATATTGCCAGGCAAGGTTGCGGATTTCGATATTAATTTGGCGTCAACCATCGTATCGTATGGCTCCGACAGGAGTTATGGTAGTGTAAGGATTAGCTTCAGGCTTCTTTAGTAAGGAGTTTTTTGGCAGGTCAATATGGATTGTGTGTTCTAGCTTGATTCGGCGTGGTTGGCCCCAAATTGTATTGTCGAGGGATGGGTCGATTCGACCGTTGTTGAGCTTATCAGTGATCTGGAGAGATCAATGAGTTACTTTTCTGTGTGGCAAGACGTTATGATTTGTTGGTTATGGGCACGTATGGTGTGGTCCTATTGGAGGTTCATAGTAGAAGTTGAGCGGGGAGAGTAATTGGGTGTTGCTCGGTAGATGGCGTATTGGTCATGTACTATCGGGTTTGCGTGGTTTATGTTACTTGTTTCACTGTAGGTGCTATGATTGGCCTTGGTTCCAGACATTAAATAGAGCGTGGTTGTCGCCTTCGAGCATAGTGACTTGAGGTGTTTCATGTGGAGCAGTGTTTCGATAGGATCGTGTATTGCCGCGAAGCTGTGTGGAGATATGATCTTGTGGGTTAAAATCGTGTGTTCTATCCTATAATTTGATGTGGGTTCTCAGCCTTGTGTTGTGGTGGTACCGGCGAGCTTGAGGTATAACTTTTTCAATTGAGTCATTTTCATGATTTGAGTATGTTCGGACTGTTGCTTATTGGTGTGCGTAGCTATGCAAGTTGTGGCTTAGGCCTGTATTGATGTGTTATGTTACCAGGGTGGTGTTTGTCAAAAGAGATCGTTGGGATCATTAATGAATACAAACAGACTCGATTTCAGCATGTTTGATGGGTAAATATCGAGGTTCTGTTCAAAATTTGCTATGGTCGTTGCCAGAGGAGAAATGGCCTCATGAATGGTTGATCTGAGGAATGGTTATGGTTTATTGTGTGTTTCATTTATCGTTTGCAGTATATGAAAGTGTTGAAATGAGACTTTAGCTGATATGAGGTTTTCTATAAGTATTTGGTTGTGTGGCAGCTACTGTGAATGAAAGTTATCGCTACATGTGTTTGAGTTATGTGGTATATCATATAATTACACTCGAGATTGCAAGCATGGGTTATTACAACTAGTTTGGGTCTATTCAGAGTATCGGTGTGAGATTTTGATCGTTTTGATGGTTTCAGAATTGAAAAATGGGATTCTATGGCTTATGGGCCAGATTGGATTGTGTAATTTTAGTTGTAGTGTGATATCGAACCCATATGAGATAGGGTAACGTAGGATCACCCCCGGGTATATGCATGGTAAGGTTATTCAGCGATTGGTTGGCTTTTAGAACAACTCTAGGTGCGTGTTTCGGAAGTATTAGAAGAACTTAGGCATGAATTCGATGTAATTTGATGGTTTTTTGTGTTGTTTGAGGCGTTTTGGTGATTGGAACAAGTTTGGATAATGTTTTAGGATGTGTTGGTGCTTTTGGTTGAGGTCTCGGGGACCTCGAGGTGATTTCAGATGGCTAAAGGGAAGTTTGGAATTGAAAAAGATAGCAGAAATTACAGCAGTTATTGCAGAGGGATTTTGGTCTTCGCGATCGCGGGAGGTCCCTCGTGATCGCATAGAAGGATTCTGGGTGGCCTTAGTTTTGCTCTTCGCGTTTGCAACCTGGGGTTCGCGTTCGCATAGTTCGGAGGGTTGGTGTTCCCCGTTCGCATAAGAGGGGAAGCTGAAGCTTCGCGTTCGCATCCGTTTTGTCGCGCTTACATAGGATATTTTTTAGGACTAGAAGATTTGCGATTCGCGAACGCAAGCCTGGGCCGCGATCGCATAGAAGGAATCAGCAGTTGGGCAGAAGTGTTTTAAAAACATTTCATCCACGGGCCTAAGTCATTAATTCCTCCATTGTTGGGCATTTTCAGAGCTATTTGGGAGAAATCGAAGAGGGATACGAAGAGGATTGATTGGAGATAAGTTTTATTAACTAAAAACGTGATTTAATTGTTAAATTAACCATGAAATTCATGGAAATTTAGCTAAAATTTGAAGAACTATGGTTTGGGATTCTGAGATTTTAAATTAGGGTTTGAAAGACCATTTGAGGTCGGATTTGAGAGTTTTTGATATGTATGGACTCGTGATGAGATAAGAAATCCATTGACATGAAAATTTCTGAGTTTCGAGAAGTGGGCCCGAGGCTTGGGATTTGCCAATTTCGGAATTTTTGATATTTTTCGATTGGGTATTATTTTCTTAGCATATTGTGACATATTGATTTTGGTCAGATTCGACGCGCGAGGAGGCCGATTTGAGAGGCAAGGGCATAGCAAGCTAGAACTTTGGCCGCTTTAAGGTGAGTAATGATTGTAAATGATATCCGGAGGGTTCGAAACCCCAGATTTGCATATCGTAGTGCTATATTGAGGCGAGACACGTGCTGGATGATGAGCGTGGGGTCTTTTACTACTGGGGATTGTGACTTGGTCCGTCCCGATTGATGAATTTTACCGCTTATTTGACTGAAACGTATTTGTTATCATCATGATTTGGGTTGATTGCCATATTTGGGCTTCGTGCCAATTATTTGAACCCCTTCGGGGATGGTTGTTGATATTCCTCACTGATTTGATTTTATACTTGAACTCAGTCATGTATTTTCCACTGTTTTCAAAACTCGGCCAAGTTTATTTTTCTTTAACACTTGAAATGATATTTTCAATACAATTTTTGGGCTGAGCATCATGTTTTACTGTTGCCTAGGGGGCTTATGTAATTTTTGACTAAGTAAGGCCGAGGGCATGTGTTGTGAAGATACTTTTGGATCGGGCTGCACGTAACAGCAGTGTTATACTAATACTGATATGAGGCCGAGGGCCTAGACTTGATGCCACGAGATGGCTTGATATAGCGCTTGGGCCGTAAGGGTCCCCTCCCGAAGTCTGCACACCCCCAGTGAGCGCCGTCGACGATAAATGGATCGGGTTGCACGCCGCAGTGATATGTGGATCGGGTTGCATGCCGCAGTGGTACTGGTACTGTTCTATATGTTTATTTTTTCATTCGTCTGCCAATATCTGTTGTTTTTGTGCTATTTCATATGGTATCTGCCCGATTGCCTGGCATTATCTGATAATTGAGTGTAGTGCCCGAGGGGAGGAATTCTGTGCTTATCTATACTATTTGTTTTGCATTCAATTGTGTAACTGCTGAAAAAGTCATTTTCAAAAGAGGTTTAAACTGAGCTAAGATGTTTCTCGAAAGATTTCATAGCGTCACTGTTTTTCTCAAAAGGGTTTTACACTGCTTCTATATAGCATTATGATTTGATATACGTGATTACTTACTGCTCAGTTGTTATTTACCTTTATTATTCACTGAGTTGGAGTACTCAATTTACTCCCTGCATCTCGTGTGCAGATGCAGGTATTTGTTCACGCGGTAGCGGTGTTTTGAGCTGATTGGAGACTAAGTTATGGGAGTTGAGCGAGGTGACCGCCAGCGTTCGCGGCACCGCATTTCTTCCTTTTGGTTTATAAATCCTATTTTGTATATTTCAGGCTTTGTAGTTGTATTTAGACTCTTATAGATGCTCATGACTTGTGACACCTCGATTAGGGCTATGTTGGGTTGTATTTCTGCGAATTAATATCATTAAATCGTATTTTAACTGCTTATCAACTATTTAACTGCTTAAACGAGGTGTTCGGTAATGGTCTAGCTGGCTTTGTCTTCCCGAGAGGCACCATCACGACCGAAGCGGGGTTGGGGTCGTGACTAGGGGTATGGATTCGATTTTGACCCTTGTCGATAATTACTTATCGATTATCGATTTGTACATATGCTTATCGTTATCGTTCCAATAAGGTTTTGATTTTTTCGATTTTGATTTATCGATTTTTGGGGCTTATCGATTACACCAATAAGAAAATTTGTGGGATTCGACGGAAAGTATATCACTATAAACACGCTTAACTAATATGGACAAAAAGAAGCTAAAATAAGACGAACACCATTTATAACATAAAAATTGTGTCAACAAGCACATGCGGTGAAACTAAAGTGAGGGATCAAATGTATGTCACCAACACTCCAACGGTATAAAAAAAATACATCATCACAGCTAATTCTATTTTCCATTAATTTGAACTTCATTCTCTTGAGCTTTAAATATGATCATTCCTTAAATGTGGTAGATGAAATAATAGGGTTAGGGACTTAGGGTAAAGGAAAAGATATTATAGAATAAGGGTAAAAAAAAAATTTAAATAATTTTAAAAAAAAATTAAAAAGTAATTTTTTTTGGTATATCTTATCGGTTTATCGATAAAACGATAACCGAAGAGGACAAAATCGAAAATCGAAATCGATACCTCGATAAGGAAAACTTCGAAATCGAAATCGATAAATCGATAAACCGATAACAAATAATCGATTTGATTTATCGATAAACCGATTCAAATGCACACCTCTAACCGTGACAGGAACTTAGTGCATTAGCTATGTAAAATTTGTAATGCAGTAATTACAATCTTTTTATGTTTATGTTACAATGAAGGTTTATGTTCCGAAAGTTTCTAAGTAAATTTAGGTACAAAATGAAAAGAAAAAGTTTAACTTCATTGTTATTCAATCATTTGGCGGTGGATCAGTCGTGTGGACCTTGTGCTAATGATATCTTTTTGAAAAATATTGATACAACTTTCATGAGAGTGAAAACAAGACTTGATTGTTGCCAGTAAAAAGGAATCAAGACTTTATTGGAAAGTAACAACAAAATTATCTATCTACATGAGCAGCTATGTATGTTCGAGGAAGTTTAGCCACCAATTTTTTATTATTATTTCTTTAACGCAAAAATTTGCATAGTAGAGTCTTCAGTCAAAAAGCTTCCTATATAGGCTAGTCTATCTGCTAATCTATTTTGCTCTATGTACGTATATTTAATTGGCGGATCATGTAGCTGCTTCAGTAGGTGCCTGCAATCATTCAATAGATTAGCATGCAGTATATTATTATTTTCCAGTAGGCTAAGTACCTCTTTAGCGTCAATTTCTACTTGAATTAGTGTTAAATTATGTTGAACCGCACACATAAGTCTCTGTAATAAAGCAAGTATTTCTGTGGCAATAGGCGCTTTGGAGAGTACTGTGCCTGAGAAACCTAGGATCCAACTACCCTTATGATTCCTAATTACCCCACCAATACCATTTTTATTAGAGCGTGCTGAATGTGCCGCATCAGTATTTAATTTATATATGTTTGTTTCTAGTGGGATCCATTTTAGCGGTACTCTAATATTTTTTTTGAAATTTATGCGATGAGGCAACCAGGTAACAATATTCGGTTGCTTGTTGTGTGGTGAAATTTTTATTAATGAGATCTTGTCTACCCTCATACATATTTTTATTTCTCGTAATCCAAATATTCCAAAGACTTAATGGAAGACAAGTGCGCCTATTCAAGTTATAGGGGAATTATTTTTCACTATAGTTTAGTAATGGAATTAACCACTCCTGGGGTGTGCTATAAGTTAATAGAATATTTATATAACTCCCCATGCCCAGAGTATTCCAAAATATTTTTGCATTCGTACATGTAAGAAATAAGTGATTTAAGGATTCTTCTCCGTTGTGACAATAGAAGCAAACTGCATTATCAGTGATGCAAAGATGATTTAGATATTGCAAAGTTGGTAGCATGTTATGGTTAAGTAACCAAATAAAATATTTGATTCTAGGATGTACTGGCAAGTCCCATATCCATTTAAATTGGGCATTAGTACTATGTTCATTACTAATTTGATTTTAAAGAGCTTTATAAATTGAATTTACCGTAACTTTTCCATTCCTGGTTAATGCCCAGAAGATATGGTCAGCTTCACGTTTGTACTTAGATATATAATTGGTCTCAATTTTAGTTTTTAAATTCTCCGGGAACTGGAAAGGTAGGTCGTTCCAATTCCAACTATTGCCCTTGTATATTGAACTTATATTATTATTAATACGAGACTTTGGTATAGGGCCACTTATTAATGAGCGAACAATAAGGCTACCAACCAACACTTCATTAGCAATTGTCACAACCCCAACCCCGATTATGATGGCGTCCAACACACTGCTAGGCAAGCCTGACCTTCAACATTATTTCCCAACTTAAACAAATCATAGATGCAAAGCACAGGGAATAATTACTAAGCCATTTTATCAAACGTCTAGAAATAACGATGGAATATATGAAAGTTTAATAAAATACTGCAACATAGCCCCAAATAGGATCAAGTGTCATGAATATGAGATTCTAATACAGAATGTCAACCTACTACAAGTCTGTCTAAGAAATGTGAAATAAAAGATAGGGATAGAAGGGAGAGATCAAGGCTGCTAACGGCATGCAGCTACCTCGATACTCCCAGATGCTGCTGCGCCGCTAAGCAAATCCTCACTCAGCCTGTGGGGTACCCGAATCTGCACGCAAGGTGCAGGGAGTAGTACACCGACCCAGTGAGTAATAAATATAATTAAAGGATGAGAATAAGAAATCATGAAATAACACAAAGTAAACTATAACTGGTAGTCCAGAACATTTAATAGTAAAGCAAAAAGCCGATGAAAACCGAGTACAGATACTAAAGAAGGAATAATAGATAAATAACAAATGCATGAATGCAATGCAATGCATATGATGGTACACTCGGGTACCCACTACGGCATGCAGCCCGAGCCATCCATATATTTATCGTCGACGGCGCTCACTGGGGGTGTGTACAGACTACGGAGGGGCTCCTACAACCCAAGCGCAATATCAAGCCATCTCGTGGCATAAACCAGGACCTCGACGTCAATATCAATGTAATACTGTTGCGGCGCGCAGCCCGATCCATGCTTAGTCCACAAATCATCATAAGCCCCTCGACCATTTGTAAATCAATACTGCACAACCTAAAATGTCATTTAAAAATATCATTTAAGCTTTCAAATCTTAGAAAGAGGGCTGAGTTTGCAAAACAATTCTCAAAACCTTGGACTGAGATCAAATAATATGCAAAAATATGTGAAAACAGTGATATCAATCCCTGAAGGATTCAAATAATTGGCACGAAGCCCAAATATAACAATTAAATCCAAGTAACGATGATTCTCAATTAGATTCTAGTCAAAACACGGTAAAAACATCACTCGGGATGGACCAAGTCACAATCTCCAATAACAAATGACACCACACTCGTCACAAAGCACGTGTCTCGCCTCAATATAGCGCTACGATGTGAAATTCTGGGGTTTCAAACCCTCAGGACATCATTTACATCTATTACTCACCTCTAGCCGGCCAAAAGTCTAGCTCGCTATGCCTTTTCCTGTCGAATCGACCTCCTCGTGCGTCGAATGTGATCAAAACCACAAGGAATACGTTACAATAGGATAAAGGAACATAACCCAATCGAAAAGACTCGAAAAATATCAAAAGTCATGAAATTGGCAAAACTTGAGCCCCGGGCCCACTTCTTGAAAAATTAGAAAATTCACATCACCGGATTCCTTATCTCGCCACAAGTCTATACATACACAATTTACCAAAATCCGAGCTCAAATGCTCCCTCAAACACCAATTTTTCTCTCTTAAGTTCAAGCCCTAACCTCTATTTTTGACCTCTAATTCCTTGATTTTTCACCCTTATTTCATGTAATAACACATCAGATTTATGTTTTAGGCTCAGAATTCCTTACCTCAATGAAGTCCCTTGATTCCCTCTCCAAAATCGCACAATAACCTCCAAGTCTGAAGTGAAAATGTTAAGTTCTTTCAAAAATTCGCGAAGATGGAATTAAATATCTCTGACCAGGCTTTTCCTTTTCCGCGATCAAAATGTCGCTTCTGCGGTTTTCTTCCGCTTCTGTGATTTCCCTCATTTTGCCCAGGACCGCTTCTGCGGTCCATTTTTGCACAAGCGAGACCGCTTCTGCGGTCCATTTTTGCACAAGCGAGACCGCTTCTGCGGTCCAAATGTCCGCTTCTACGAAACCTGCCTCGAGTCCCAGACTCGCTTCTGCGGCTCCCTCATTTGCTTCTGCGGAACCGCTTCTGCGGTCCATTCTCGCAGAAGCGAAAATACCAGATACCAGAACTCCTCAGAATGCATCAAGTTCAAAATTCACCCCGTTGGCCATCTCAAATCACCCCGAGGCCCCCCGGACCTCAATCAAAAGTAAAAACCCATTCTAAAATATCATCCAAACTTGTTCCAATCATTAAAACACGTCTAACAATGCTAAAATTATCAATTCTCACCGAATTCAAGCCTAAGTTTCTCAAAAGCTTCCGAAATACGCATTTGATCAAAAACCCGACCAAAACACCTCCGAAGGACTTGAAATTTTTCACACACATCCAAAATTACCTAACGAAGCTACAGCAACTCTCGAAATTCTATTCCGACCCTCAGATCAAAATCTCACTTATCAACCGGAATTTTCCAAAATACTAACTTCGCCAATTCAAGCCTAATTCTACACAGGACCTCCAAAATCACTTCCGATCGCACTCCTAAGTCACAAATCAACCCCCGAAGCTAACCGAATCAGCGAAAATCACATCCGAACCTTTTAACTCATAAGTCAACGTTCGGTTGACTGTTTCCAACCAAACCTTCCTTAAAGAGACTAAGTGTTTCATTTTCTACTAAAACCAACTCAATTCAACTCTAAAACACCAAATTCCGATAATGAAACATGAAGAAGTATAAAATGGGAGAAATGGGACGGTAACTCATGTGACGACGGGCCGAGTCGTCACAGTAATAGTATAAGATATTATATACACTAGTTTCAGGCTCGACTCAAGGAATTGTTTTTTAAAGGATTACATAATATTATTTTAAAATTTATATTTGAGTTACAAAATAAAAATTAGCGAAAAAAATTATAAAATATAAAACTGATGATTGTTGCTTCTATTTTGCTAATAATGTAAATAATTACTACTAAGAATTATATAACAAATATAAATAGAATATTAATCATAATGTAAGATTAATTAATGAAATATGAAGAAATTACCAAATATTGTTCCATTGGTTTGACTACCTCTTCGAACGAAATGAAACTTTTTGAAAAAGCTATTAGTGAAAAATTAAATGTTGCATTTTTTGACTATAGTATTATTATTGAACACAATTGTCACAACCCAAAATCCACTAAGGGTCGTGGTGGCACCGTACACCGCTGTCAGGCCAGCAAACTAAAATACTTAATTAAACTCTTATTTTAATAATTTCGAAAATACTTCTTTATTATGATTAAAGTAATACTCAGTATGTTCCTCCAATTAAAGAATGAAATATTAAATCAACTTTCAAAATTTCTGAATAAATCCAAATACATCCCCAGAACCCGGAGTCACAAGTACATGAGCAATTTTCTAAAGGAAACCAAATAGGTACAACAACTGCCCGGAATACAATTGGACAGAAAGTAAATAAAATTCTGAAGGAGACTATACTAGCTGCGGAATCGCCTCGAAGAAATACAGCTCACCTAGTCTTTGCGCCCGTCATGACGCTATGCCGCTAATCCACGAGCCACACAATAAACCTGCGCAACAAAAATGCACAGCAAGTGTAGTATGAGTAGAAAAATAACGTGTACCCAATGCGTGTCCCGCCTAATCCCGAAGGGGTAGAAACGAGATGGTCAACCTTGACACTCACTAGCAGTCCAATGATTATTTATCCATAACAAATATATTAAACAGTGGATTTTGTTTTATAAACATGGTTCTAATCCAGATAGAGTAAAAAAATAAATATGTAATTATTTCACGTAAAATTTCCTTAGATTTTCTTGTTATTATTAACAATATGATCTCGAGCCATAGTGAGGCATGAAACAACTCAAATAAGTTCAAGACAACAACACAAACATGCGCAAATCATGTCGAGGTCGATGGCTCGCTCCAACAGAAGTGTAAAGTGTGCACTGCCGAGGGTCGAGCTGCATGTACCATAGATGCATCTATGTCACCGAGGCAATCAGCCCGTTCCAAAATTAAACACATACCCTTCTCGCGAATCATACATGTGACGCAGGCACACATCGAAAATCATGCACAAATAGCAAATTAGGAATTTATTTGGGAACAATTATCCGATTACAAGCAATTCCCTTTTTAATCAATTTTAGGGAAAGAAGTGTAATCCTTTAGGAAATCGTTTACAAATTCTATGTGATTCAAGCAATTCAAGCCATCAATGGGTTCACAATTAATCCAGGTATAACATGCCTTTGGGTCCTAGACTACCCGGACAATGGCATAATAGTAGCTACGCACAGACTCTCGTCAACTCTTGTGTACGTAGCCCCCACAAATAGGAGCACATAATCATTTACTTCACCTATGGGGTAAATTCCACCTCACAAGATTAGAAAGGAGACTCACCTCGATCTGAAGATCCACAACCGGCATTCTACATTCTTCCAAAGACTTGCACCAACGCACAATGCTCTAAAACTAGCCAACGATCATATTGTGATGACCCGGCCCGTCGTCACGTGAGCTATCGCCCCGTTTCCCCCTTATTATAATGTTCTATGTTTCAATATCAGTATTTGAGTTGATCGGATAGAATTGAATTGGTTTTAGTTGGAAATGAGGCACATAGTCTCTTTGAAGGAAGCTTGTTTTGGAAAAGTCAACCAGAAGTTGACTATATAGTTAGAAGGCTTGGATGTGAATTTAGGTGATTTGGTTAGCTCCGGGAGGTGATTTGTGGTGTAGGAGTGCGATCGGAATTGATTTTGGAGGCTCGGTGTAGAATTAGGCTTGAATTGGCGAAGTTTGAATTTTGGCGAATTCCGGTTGATAGGTGAGATTTTGATCTGAGGGTTGGAATGGCATTCCAAGATTTGCAGTAGATTTGTTAGGTGATTTTGGATATGTCTGCAAATTTTCAGGTCATTCAGACATCGTTTGGTCGGGTTTTTAATCGAAAGTGCATTTCGGAAGTTCTTGAAGAACTTAGGCTTTGATTTGGTGAAATTTGATGATTTTGATGTTAACGATAGTGTTTGATTATTGGAACAAGTTTGAATAAGGTCTTGGGGTGTGTTGGTGCTATTGGTTTAGGTCCCGATGGCCTTGGGGTAATTTCGGATGGTTAAACGGGAATTTGAAGCCTTTGTTGCTGTCAGAGTTTTATGTCTTCTGGTATTTCCGCATCTGCGGAAAAGGAGCCGCTTAAGCGGTTCCGCAGATGTAGAGTGGGAGCCGCAAAAGCAATCGTCAGTGGCCTAGGGGAGTTCCACATAAGCGAAAGGTTGGATGCGTAAGCGGGTCCGTATAAGCGGATTTTAGACCGCAGAAGCGGTCGAGAGGAAACCGCATAAGCAGTGTTTGGATCGCAAAAATGGTCCCAGTGGTTTTAAATGAGACCGCATAAGCGGTTGTTTTTGTCGCGTAAGCGGTACCGCAGGTGCGGTAAAAGGGCCGCAGAAGCGGAAATCTAGGCAGAATAATAAGTTATGTCTTCTTCACGAATTTGTTGAAGGAGAAAACATTTGGGCTTCGGAATTAGGTGATTTTTGGACGATTTTGAAGAGGGTCTCGAGGGTTCTCATCAGGTATGGATTCTTGATATCGGATTATGTTATTATGGTGTAAAAACAAGAATTAATCACCAAAATTCAAGGAAATAAAGGGTAAAAATGGAGGTTAGGGCTTGAAGCCTAAAAAGGTTGAATTGATGATTTGAGGGGTCAAATAGACTTCGATTCTTGTGTATTTTATATGTACGGACTCGTGGCAAGACGAGGATTTCGGTGATGTGAATCTCATAATTTTTTTGAGAAGCGGGCTCAGGGCTCGGGTTTTGCTAGTTTCGAGGTTCTTGCTATAATTCGATTGTTTTCAATAGGGTATTGTTCCATTTGCATATTCTGATGTATTCGCTCTGTTTTTTGATAGACTCGATGCGCGTGGAGGCCGATTTGAGGGGAAAAGGCATTGCAGCCTTGAGATTTTGCCGGTTCGAGGTGAGTAATAATTGTAAATGATATTCTGTGGGTTTGAAACCCCGGATTTGCACATCATAGTGTTGTATTGAGGTGACTTGCATGCCGGATATGAGCGTGGGGTAGAGAACCATTGGGGATTGTGACTTGGTCCGTCCCGATTGTTGATTTTACCATGTATTTGACTGAAACTACTTGTATCATCATACTATGGGTTGACTGCCATGTTTGGGCTTCGTGTCAACTATGTGAATCCTTCGGGGATTGATATTACTGTTTTAGCATGTCTTGCATATTATTTGATCTCGGTCCAAGGTTTTAATACTATTTTGCAAACTCAGCCATACTTCTAAGTTTTGAAAACTTAAACAATATGTTATTGGCATTTTGAGCTGAGGACCATCATGTTAATATTTCCCAAGTGGCTTATGTGCATTTTTGGACTGAGCGTGGATCGGACTGCGCGCCGCAACAGTGTTATAGTGATTTCTGAATATATGGATGGCTCGGGTTGCACGCCGCAACGATGATATATTGAAATTGAGGCCGAGAGCCTATTTGAAGCCAAGACATGGCTGATATTACGCTTGGGCTGTAGGAGCCCCTCCGGAGTCTGTACACACCCCAGTGGGCGCCGGCTCGGGCTGTGCGCCGCAGCGATATTGTACTGATATTGAGGCCGAGGGCCTGGTAGATGCCACGAGATGTCTTGATTATAGCTCTTGGACGGTAGGAGCCCCTCCGGAGTCTGTACACACCCCCAGTGAGCGCCGTCGACGTTAAATAGATCGGGCTGCACGCCGCAGCGGGTACCGGAGTGTACCATCTTATGCATTGCATTACACTCATGCATTTGTTATTATTTTGTAATGTTTGTCATGACATTCAGCACTCTCATATCATTGTCATCCATGCTACTTCTTGCACTGTTTACCAGATACCCTGGTGTTATTTGTTAATGGAGTGTTGTGCCCGAGAAGCTGACTTGCATGCGGACTTGTACTACGTGTTTTCGCATTCATTTGCTTAACTGTTGAAAAAAGATATTTTCAAAAGAGATTTTTAAACTGAGATAGATGTTTCTAAAGGATTTTCACGATTTTACTACTTTGTTCAAAAGGTTGTACTGTAATATATAGCATGATGGAGTGTTTTCACGTGATTTCTTACCGCTCATTTATTATTTAATCTTATTACCACTGAGTTGGAAGTACTCACTTTACTCCCTGCACCTCGCATGAAGTTGCAAGTATTGTTCACACGGAAGCGGGTTATTAGCGGACCGAAGGCCTTACTAAGGTAGTTGAGCAAGGTGACCGCCAGCGTTTGCGGCACCGCACTTCATCTTTGAATTTCGGTTTTTATCTTGTATATATAAATTATTGGCCCTATAGTAGTGTTCCTACTCCTTAGATGCTCGTGACTTCTGATACCCCAGTCGGGTTGTGCTGAGTGATAAATATTAGTTATTAATGCTAATAAGTCGTATTATTTGTTCATTTATAGTTATTAATTGTTAAATAAGGAATTGTTGTTCTGTTGGATGTCATTGTCTTCACGAGATGCACCATCACGATCGGGTTTGGGAATTGGGTCGTGACAAGTTGGTATCAGAGCCCAGGTTACTAGGTCTCATGAGTCATGAGCAGGTTTAGTAGAGTCTCACGGATCGGTACGAAGACGTCTGTATTTATCCTCGAGAGGCTGCAGAACATTTAGGAAAACTTTATTTTCATGGAATTCTTATCGTGCGTACTTGATTCAGCTTGAGATATAACTCTTGAAATTCTCTCCACGCGATTGTATGCGTACGTGAGCGCTTAGTATTGTAAGTGCCTTGATGGCTTATGATTCCCCGATCGAGGGGCGAGATGTAATCCCGTGAGTTTGATGTTGGGCCAGTCTGGAGGACTTGAGGCTGGATCTTTGCTTATGGCTTGAGCACCAAGGTGCTGATTTTGTGAGCTGGTGTTATGAACTTATATGTTCGGTATTGTTGCTATTAGCCGGAATGGCGGTTTAGTATTCATGTGATGAGTATGTTGGTACCGTGTAATGTTTCTACATGACTTGGTTATGACGAAGAAGTCTGCAGGATAGTAGATGGACTATTAAAGTTATTCGATTCCTATTGTGATCTGTTGTGTAGCCCCGAGTTATGGGCGCATGAAGAATATTTTCGTGTCTCCTAGTTGGGAAGTGAAGTACATTATGTGTGGCAGTATGAGTTCAGACTCAGGAAGACCAAATGGCTCTGTTATGTGTATGATGGTGGAAGGTGTACTAAGATATTAAATTGATGCGTAGCAGGTGGAGTATCTCATGCAGAGTGTTCTTATGGGGTACGATTTTTATGTGTATTGTTAGAAGATCTCATGTGTAATTGAAAGGTACGTGTTGTAATTTGAAAATTTGGGTCGCTTCAGAGAGCGGACTCAGCTGATGTGGGGATGAATGCGAGGTTTGTAGAGGATTCCAGTATCCGAGGATCTGTGTTTTCATAAACTAGTAAATGAGTTGAGTTAATCTCTCTATTATATTGTGGCATCACTAGAGTAAAAGTATTATGGGTTATTAAATGTGTCCTGATAGGTGGCTTTGAGCCAAGTTGGGGAGGTTGTGATTGATCAGTTGATTGCACAGTTATGTGCTATGTTGGTTCCTTTTTTAGGTATGCTGGCGGATCAGTCCGGGTTGCAGAAAATGAGCCGAGGATGGCACGAGTGAAGCAAAATTTTGATAAAGGTTATATGGTGCTTCGTAGATGTGAGAAAATATTAGGATGTCTTGAGCTGTTGTTGATAAAGAATGCTTAGTGTATAGAGAATGAAGATGTTCGTTTGTATTGGAATGAGGTCGTATCCTTCGGTGTCAGAGTGCTAATAAGGCACAAGTGGTTCTATTCGTTAAGTCAGGTAATTTGCAGTTGGAATAGGAGTGAATGATTCTCGAGAATGGTTTTATTGGGTTCAAGATTTTGCACGTAATCATCAGGTGTCTTAAGGTTGTGTATGTGGCTAGAGATTGTGTTTCCATTAGGAATAGATCAAGACTTGTGATATTTTATGCTAATTATGGGATTTCATGTATCAGTATCTCGGAAGTAATGGTAACGAATTCCGATTCGCATGAAGTTCTTCAAGTAAGTATTCTGGAACGTGGTATTTTTGGGAATAATTGAGAGAATATTCGGTGGCCTATGGGTCTTAGACAGTGTGGTCTTATGTCGAGTCTCGTGTGGTAGGCCTGGATTGAGGCATTGTGATGCTACGACAAGGGAGAAATATCAAGTGGATGATGAATAAAATAAAAAGAGAAATTTGATAGAAGGAATAGCCTGATAATAGACCGAATCAGTATGGTAAAGATATGATTAATTCCTTGTATGTGTTTGAAGTAATGGGCTTTTACAGGCAATTTGCAGGCAATGCTCTTGAGTTTTGACGGCTTGCTCAGCTCGATTTAGATAGAAAGATTAAGTCCTGGCAGTTTAGCTTGTACAAATGGAGTTGGAAAAGATGTTCTTGTTGGGTGTTACCGTGGTTTGAAGATGAGAATATTTCTTATGGGTATGCGAAGCATGGAGTGTGTAATGATTTTTCTTCTAAATGGGATCAATGAAAGTTCTTGACTAGTTGAGTGCGTCGATGTCTGCGGTGCGAAAGTTAGATAAAAGTTCTCATGTTAGCATAGTGTGGCTTGGTATATTAGATTTTGCATGTGATGTTGAGCTGTAGACTGGTTGTCGCAATGTGGGTTATCCTAGACTATTGTGCTATGGGCTATGTCAGAAAATGCCATCGGTTGCGTGGCGAGGTGCATCGGATTATGTTATAGCAGAGTGGTTGGTATTCCAAATATCAGGGGGCGGCTGGGAAGGATTGCTTTCCTTAATTGGGCCTTTGTGACGGATTTCAGTATAGAGGTTTCTACCATTGATTCAGTTCTATTATTGAGGGACTCTTTTTCAAATGCGTTTCTTGTGGCCGGGCATGTCGTCGGGCAGATTGTGGATTTCAGCATTTATTTAGCACCGGGCACCATATCGTACGGCTTCGGCAGGAGTTATAAAAAGTGGAAGGAGCAGCTTCAGGCTTCTTGGTAATGAGTTCGTTGGCAGGCCGATGTGGCTACGTATTCGGATTGAGATGGCTTGATTGGCCCTGAGATGTATTGTTGAGGGATAGGTTTAATCTCTCGTTATTGAGCTTGTTAGTGATCTGGGGAGATCTATGAGATGCTTTTTCGGTGCTGTGAGGCGTTATGATTTTCAAACTGTGGGCACATATAGTGCGGTGCTATCGAGATTCATAGTGGAGGTTGAGGGGGGAGGACCTCAGTTGTGTCTGAGTATTGTAGCTTACAACGCTATATGTAGATATTGTATGCACTCAGTATGCTTACAACCGATACTCGGTATTTTGTTGTAATGAGCAAATTTGGCTCGATGTGCATCTCATTATGTGAGATATATGTATGGATCGGGTGGCACGCTGCCATGGATATGTGTGGATCGGGTGGCACGCCGCCACGGGTATGTCATTTGGATCGTGTTGCACGCCGCAACAGTGTGATGTTGATAATAGTTTTCCATACGTTACTTGGTATGTGTTGCTTCCTGGTTTCTGAAGAAAGTCCGTATTGGGTGTTGCTCGGCGAATGGCACATCGGTTGTGTCCTTTCAGGATTGAACGGTGTATATTACTTGCTTTACCATGGATGTGAGCGATTACTTGGTTTCAGACATCAATATGTGCGTGGCTTTCTATTTTGAGCATAGTGACTTGAGGTACTTCATGTGTAACAGTGTTTGGATAAGATCGCGCATTGTAGCGAGGTTATATGGAGATTAGACCCTTCGGGGTAGATACAAGTATTCTATTTCTATGATGTGGGATGGGGTCCCAGCCTTGTGTTGTGATTGTACTGAGGAGTTAGAGTTACAGCTCTTTTGTTTGAGTCATTTGTCATGATTGGAGTATGTTCAGACCACCCATCATTGGTGCGTGGATTATGCAAGTTGTGGCTTAGGCCTGTGATGAGGTGTCATATCACCAGAGTGGTGCGTTGAATTCGAGGTGATCGTTGGAGTCATTAATAAATGCAAACAGATGTGATTTCAGTTGATTAGAGGGTCCATATCGAGGTTTGGCCAGGAAATCTGTTGTGGTATTAGTCAACAAAGAAGTGGCTTCATGTATGGGTGACCTGAGGAATGGATACGGTTTATCGCGTGTTTTATTTATCATTGGCAGTATATGAAAGTGATGGAATAAGACTTTAGCTAATAAGAGGTCCTGATTTTGAGAATGAATTCGGAAAGTGCAATGTGGTTCTACGGTTTATTGACTAGATGGACTGTGAAATTTCAGCGGAGTTGTATTATAGGACCTATGTAAGATAGGGTGACAAGGGATCACCCCGGGTATATGCTTGGTAAGGTTATTTAGCTATTGGTTGGCTTCTAGGATAACTCTGGGTACGCTCGAGGACGAGCGTTTGTTTAAGTTGGGGAGGATGTGACGACCCGGCCCGTCGTCACGTGAGTTANGTGTAGGAGTGCGATCGGAATTGATTTTGGAGGCTCGGTGTAGAATTAGGCTTTAATTGGCGAAGTTTTAATTTTGGCGAATTCCGGTTGATAGGTGAGATTTTGATCTGAGGGTTGGAATGGAATTTCGAGAGTTGCAGTAGCTTTGTTAGGTGTTTTTGGATATGTCTGCAAATTTTCAGGTTATTCGGACATCGTTTGGTCGGGTTTTTGATCGAAAGTGCATTTCGGAAGTTCTTGAAGAACTTAGGCTTTGATTTGATGAAATTTGATGATTTTGATGTTAACGATAGTGGTTTGATGATTGGAACAAGTTTGAATAAGGTCTTGGGGTGTGTTGGTGCTATTGGTTGAGGTCCCGGGGGCCTCGGGTGATTTCGGATGGTTGAATGGGAGTTTGAAGCCTTTGTTGCAGTCAGATTTTTCTGTCTTCTGGTATTTCTGCATCTGCGGAAAAGGAGCCTCTTAAGCGGTTCCGCAGATGCGGAGGGGGAGCCGCAAAAGCGATCGTCAGTGGCCCAAGGGAGTTTCGCATAAGCGGAACGTTGGACGCATAAGCGGGTCCGCATAAGCGGATTTTAGACCGCAGAAGCGGTGGAGGGGAAAACCGCATAAGCGGTGTTTGGAGCAGTCCCAGTGGTTTTACATGAGACTGCATAATTGGTCATTTTTGCCGCGTAAGCGGTACTGCAGGTGCGGTAAAAGGGCCGCAGAAGCGGAAATCTAGGCAGAATAATAAGTTAAGTCTTCTTCATGAATTTTTGAAGGAGAAAATATTTGCGGCTTCGGACTTAGGCGATTTTTGGATGATTTTGAAGAGGGTTTCGAGAGTTCTCATCGGTTATGGATTCTTGGTCTCGGATTATGTTATTATGGTGTAAAAACATGAATTAATCACTGAAATTCAAGGAATTAAAGGGTAAAAATGGAGGTTAGGGCTTGAAGCCTAAGAAGGTTGAATTGATGATTTGAGGGGTCAAATAGACTCCGATTCTTGTGTATTTTATATCTACGGACTCGTGGAGAGACGAGAATACCGGTGATGTGAATATCGTAAATTTTTGAGAAGCGGGTCCAGGGCTCGGGTTTTGCCAGTTTCGAGGTTCTTGCTATAATTCGATTTTATTCGATTGGGTATTGTTCCATTTGCATATTGTGATGTATTCGCTCTGTTTTTGGCTAGACTCGACGCGCGTGGAGGACGATTTGAGAGGCAAAGGCGTCGTAGGCTTGAGATTTCGCCGGTTCGAGGTGAGTAATACTTGTAAATGATATTCTGAGGGTTTGAAATCCCGAATTTGTACATCATAGTGTTGTATTGAGGTGACTTGCACGCCGGATATGAGCGTGGGATAGAGCACCGTTGGGGATTGTGACTTGGTCCATTTCGGTTGTTAATTTTACCGTGTATTTGACTGAAACTACTTGTACCATCATACTATGGGCTGACTACCATGTATGGGCTTCGTGCCAACTATGTGAATCCTTCGGAGATTGATATAACTGTTTTAGCATATCTTGCATATTATTTGATCTCGGTCCAATGTTTTAATACTATTTTGCAAACTCTGCCATACTTCTAAGTTTTGAAAACTTAAAAAATATGTTATTGACGTTTTGAGCTAAGGACCATCATGTTAATATTGCCCAAGTGGCTTATGTGAATTTCTGGACTGAGCATGGATCGGGCTGCGCGCCGCAGCAGTGTTATAGTGATTTCTGAATATATGGATGGCTTGGGCTGCACGTCGCAGCAATGATATATTGATATTGAGGCCAAGAGCCTGTTTGAAGCCAAGATATGACTGATATTGCGCTTGGGCTGTAGGAGCCCCTCCGGAGTCTGTACACACCCTAGTGGGTGCCGGATCGGGCTGCGCGCCGCAGCGATACTGTACTGATAATGAGGCCGAGGGCCTGGTTGATGCCACGAGATGGCTTGATTATAGAGTTTGGGCTGTAGGAGCCCCTCTGGAGTCTATACACACACCCCAGTGAGCGTCGTCGACGTTAAATGGATCGGACTGCACGCCGCAGCGGGTACCGGAGTGTACTGTCTTATGCATTGCATTTCACTCATGCATTTGTTCTTATTTTGTAATGTTTAAATATGACATTCAGCACTCTCGTATCATTGACATCCATGCTACTTCTTGCACTTGTTAATGGAGTGTTGTGCCCGAGGGGCTAACTTGTTTGCAGACTTGCACTACGTGTTTTCGCATTCATTTGCTTAACTGTTGGAAAAAGATATTTTCAAATGAGATTTTTAAACTGAGCTAGATGTTTCTAAAGGGTTTTCACGGTTTTACTACTTTGTTCAAAAGGTTGTACTATAATATATAGCATGATGGAGTGTTTTCACGTGATTTCTTACCGCTCAGTTATTATTTACTCTTATTACCACTGAGTTGGAAGTACTCACTTTACTCCCTGCACCTCGCGTGCAGTTGCAGGTATTGTTCACCCGATAGCGGGTTATTAGCGAACCGAAGGCCTTACTAAGGTAGTTGAGCAAGGTGACCGCCAGCGTTCGCGGCACCACACTTCATCTTTGAATTCCGGTTTTTATCTTTTATATATAAATTATTGGCCCTATAGTAGTGTTCCTATTCCTTAGATGCTCGTGACTTGTGACACCCCGGTCGGGGTGTGCTGAGTGATAAATATAAGTTATTAATGCTAATAAGTCGTATTATTTGTTCATTTATAGTTATTAATTGTTAAATAAGGCATTGTTGTTCTGTTGGATGGCCTTGTCTTCACGAGAGGCGCCATCACGATCGGGTTTGGGAATTAGGTTGTGACACATATAAATCCATTAATATATGCTAAATTATACTTTACAACCCAATTTATAACAATTCCTAACCCCGAACGAAAAGTTGACAAAAATACCGTCGGGCCCACATGCCCGGAATCCGAAAATTTTCAAAGATAAAGGTTACCCATGACCTTAGGAACTCAAATATATAATTTACTCCTAATTCCATTCTCAAATTCGTGGCGAAATTCCAAGAATTAAATTTCTAGGTTTTCAACCAAAACCCCAATTTTTCCCACAATTTTCATGTCTAATTCCATGGTATAATCTTGTATTTAACTTGGAAATAAGTAGGAGTAGCTTACCTTGACATTGCTGATGAAATTTCTCCTTGAAGCTCTCCAAAAATCGCCCAACGAAGTGAAGAAAATGAGAGAAATGAACCAAATTCGCAACTTAAATCAAGCTTCTGCCTCCAGACATTTCCGCTTCTGCGGGATTATTATCGCTTCTGCGAACGTCGCTTCTGCGACTTTTGGCCGCTTTTGCGGCTTTGGGCAAGAGGGAGCTGACCGCTTCTGCGGTCTGGGGACCGCTTCTGCGATTTTCCTGGGCCAGGCCCCTTCCGCTTCTGTGAGCTTTTGACCGCATCTACGGTACCGCTTCTGCAGTTATGACAGAAGCAGCAAATTCTCAGGCCTTCCCAAAAATCCATTTTCGATCCGTTAACCTCCCGGAATCCACCCAAGGCCCCCGGGACCCCAATCAATCATACTAACCGGTCCCAAAACACCTTACGGACTTGCTCGAGGCCTCAAATCACCTCCAATAACGCCAAAATCACGAATTTCACTCCAATTCAATCTTTATTAACATTAAACTTTCCAACTCCTATTTCTGATGTTTAAACTTATCAAATCAGGTCCGATAGACTTCAAATTTTGCACACAAGTCATATTTGACATTACGGACCTACTCCAACTTTCGGAATTGGATTCAGACTCCGATATCAAAAAGTCAACCTTCGGTCAAACTTCCCAAAAACTTTCAAATTTCTATCGTTAGCCAAATGACTTCAAAATGACATACGGATCTCCGAATTCACTTTTGATCGCGCTCCCAACTCAAGAATCGCCATACAGAGCTACTCCCAGTCTCGGAATTCCAAACGGACATCGATAACACTGAAATGCTCTTCAAGTGAAACTTATAAAATTTCTTTTAAAATGCTAACTTCCACAATAGGCGCCAAAACGCTCCCGGGTTATCCAGAACCCGAAGCGGGCATACGCCCAAGTCCAAAATCATCATACGAACCTACTGGAACCTTCAGATCCTGATTCGAGGTCGTTTACTCAAAATCCAATCCCAGTTCATTCTTTCAACTTTAAACTTCTCAAATGAGAATTTTCATCTAAATTTAACTCCGATCTTCCTGAATTTAAATTCTGACCATGCGAACAAGTCATAATACCCGAAATGAAGTTGTTCATGGCCTCCGACTGCTGAACAGAGCGCTGGTACTCAAAACGACCGGTTGGATCGTTACAACAATCTTAAAACTTTTTGTACACTGATTGAAAATTAGAGATTACAATCATTTATGCGGTAAGTTTATGATGTAACGAATATTTCCTTATTCTAAATGTTACTTTCACATATTAACTTGATCAATGAATAATATAGTAATTCAATATCATGACTAAATATAATTTGAAAAATATTGAATATAATACAAAAATAAAAATAATATTACCTCCTCATATAGAAATGTCAGAATCTATCTAAGGCCTTGATTTGTTGCATTTTAAAATTCTTTAACTACTCCATAATTAATAAGTAAGACTTTTATTACCCTTTGAGAATCAAATTTGCTCAAACTGTTAAGTACATTCATTCGCAGACTCAATTTCAGTTACCATTGTGAGTGCATGAAATCAAATGCACACAAGTGATTTAATACGAAAAAGGCAGTAAAGTCATCAAAGTCTATCAAAATATTAAAAAATTTATTTAAAAGAAGATTTAGATACTTAGACCAATAATAAAGATTGCTAATGCGCTAATGTATTTTAATCCAACTAGAATGCGTCACTATTAAATTTGAGGATTGATATGCTTTTTATGACATACAAAAACACACCTCAAAGTTAAGGATTGATATGCTTTTTATGACATATATGCAAGAACACATCTCATTTATCAGGCATAATTTTTACGTATGGTAAAACCAACTTTCCAATAGTATCATAAATATCATATAAAACTAAAGCAGTTAAATTAGAATATAATTTATATAATTCAATATTACGGAATACCTCAATATCAAAGCTCAAAGTGTAACAAAAAAATCATAGTTGAACTGTAGTAAAGCTATATAATTTTCAGAACATAATAAATTACACCATAATAAAGAGATTATACAAAATATTATTTATGAGATCGATAAGGAGAATTGTTTACTGGAACTAATAAAAACTATCAAAATTTTGGTTAGGTGCAAGGACGCCAATTGCCAATGGATTCTTTTATAACAAAATTTTAAAATTATGATATGTATAATATAGTTAATTAAAAGAGGTAATCAAATTTAATATTTTCTTACCAAATATGAATTACTTGAGCTGGCATAACAATTAGTAACTAAAACTATCTATAAGGTGAAAATAATTTTAAATTAATAAAATATTAATTGATATGAGTTAGAATGCCAAACCAATTTTACGTGATGAATATACCTAGCCAAATAACCCGCACAACATTCATAAATGAGTCAATTTTATACTAATGATCAGTTATGAGACACTAACCAATAATCATATATGAGACATTATAAATAAAAATTATAATTGACAAACTTTTGAATAGAGTTGTTTATCAATTATCAATAATGCACGAACAAATATATATATTTAGACACTAAAGAACAAAATCACTTTGTTTATAAGGCAAAGTAAATTATCAAGCAACAATTCTATACAAAAAATATTGTATATCAAAAAGGAGAAGATTTGAGGAAGAATCATGTAGCTATTTATAACAGCAAATTGGAATAGAATGGAGAAGAAAATCTTAAAAAAATTGACTGATTTGATGCATGCAATCATTCAACTAATAGGGATAAGGCACGAACAATCATTATTATAAAACTTCAATAAAATAGTATATGGTAAATTTTTTATATCAAATCACAAACCAATTTTCTTATGCAGACATCGATATTATAAACATCTTATGATAAAGAATATAGAATAATGACTACTTATATTAAAAAAAAAAATGCCAGCTTCTCCTTATTCTATATTGTTTGGTTCTAAAATTCTAGAAACCTAAAGTGAATCTAAAACCTAAACAAAGTGAAGACACAAAGTATTAACTGGTAATTTAAAAATAGAATTTTTACCTCCTATAGCAAATGTTGATACCTTATTTATTTTAAATAAATACCCTTTTAAAAAATTATATTCTATAGATACCTTTTAATTTTTATAGCCAAATATCTATTTATGATTACCTCCTACTCTTAAGCCATAAAATACTCTTTGTATTATTTTTCTCTCTCTTTCTTTCAGATTTTTCTCGATCCTCTCTCTCTCAACGCCAGTATCTCTCCCTCAACCACCCATGTATTATTGTTGTAATTCTTCTTCTTCGAATTATGATGGTCGAAAAACCGCTTCGCATGTTGTTGTTCCTGCTGCTTTGGCCGTGATGGTGCCACTAATACTCTACAATGTAGAAATTGACAGGAAAACCTATTACAATTGCCAGTCAACCTATGTTTACATACTACTAATTTTTTAGTAGTACGTTGTTTGTGATCTAGTGAAGGATGAAGACAACCCATCTGCCCCCGTTGTAATACATCAGTATCCATTACTAACCTTTACAATACTTTGTTTTATGCGTGAATGATTTTTCCGAGCTTAGAGAGAGAGTGACAGAGCGAGAGTGATCAATAGGGTTTGAGAAGCTCAATTAAAGAAGGAATTTTTACCTCAATGAGAACTCTTAGTTGGTTTTCCCCTAAACATTCAACAACTAATAGTACTTCTCCATCTACTTCTCAATTTTCTTCCCCTTCGCGTTTCGGATTTTCACCTTCTCGGCCGAGTTTTTCAGAAGCGGTGATCGATCGAACTCTAGAAATTGCGAGGAGACCCGTTTTAGCCGTTTTGCTGCAGGTTGCTTGAATAGATCCATTAGGGTTTTAGGGCTTTTCATTGTAATACAATGTATCACGTTGTATTCCATGTATTTCATTATATTCACTGTCTTTTTTTCCATTGTATCTCAATATATCCCGTTGCATTATATGTATTTTATTATATTCACTGTCTCTATATATGCCATAAATGTATTCATATATTTTTTAATTAATATAATTTATGTATTCGGATGTATTATATAATTTTTCTGAAGATTGCTATATTTTTGGGGTATTTTTTATAACTGAAAATACAAAGTTTGTGTGTTATAATTGGGTTTGTTGAGTTATATTAAGAGTCTATTATGTTAATTGATTCACTTTCCGTTTTAAAAACAGTGTAATCCCCTATTTCACGTCGTGAATACAGTCGAATACAGTTGAATACAATAATCTGTCAAGCTGTAATCCCATGTTTCACTCCATGAATATAGTCGAATACACTCGAATACAACAACTGATTAGCTGGACTTCCTTGATTCACGCCTATTTTTGCTACTGTATTCATGAATACAATAGCTTAAATACATCAAATACATCTTATAACCACAAAAAAAGTATCTATAATCCGTAATATAATAAATGGTATCTATAGATGGCTAATTACTACCAAAAGATAGTGCTTTATAAAATTTTCTCTTTAAAAATCCTAAACCTACGATCAGTAAATTGAGACTAAATTGAATCCTAAACCTACACCAAAAAGACAATGTAAATTGAATTCTAAACAAACACAAAAGGGACAATAGACGGTAGACCAACACAAAAGGGAACAACGAAAAAAAACCATAATTTAAATTTAAAAAAAAAGAATTTTAAGAATCCTAAAGCTAAAGGAAACAAAAACAAAAGAATCCCAAACAATTATAAACTCTAAGCAAGTACACAGCAATGCTATTTTTTCTCCAAAAAAAAGTTATTACAATAACAATTTTATCCAACATATAATACATTTACGAAGGGTAAAAAAGGCGAACTACATTTCGATAAGGCCTTCGTGCTTTTAATTTAGTATATATTAGACATGTTCGAGGAAATTAAGTGTTCTCGCAATTTGACAGTGTTTGGGTCTCGCTTGCCTCGAAACATTGCTAATATTCCCTGTTCGGAGAGACGTATTCAGAATTTTAAAAAGGTGGCTGCAGGGTTAGAGCTAGAACTGACGTGCAGGTTCGGTTGAAACAAACCTGCTTTGAAAAGGCAGAGAAGTTGTGTCCGAAAAAAAACTTTCCGTTGCCGGGACTTGAACCCTGGTCTCTCGAGTGAGAGCCGATTATCCTAACTGTCACAATGGTGATTTATGTCACTCGAATTCTGCCCGGGGTTCACCACTGCACGGTAGTCAAGCCCGGCCTTGACTTCAGCCTTCCAACACTTAGAATAATTTTAGGAACGTCTTTGGACTTAGACATATTTAGGCAGCAAGTAAAGTAAGTAAAGGCACACGCAAATTTATAGGAATTTCTTCCCAACTCGTATTAATATATGAATACAAGAATACAATAAGCCAATCCTATGTCCAATAACAAAGAATATCCTAGTTCCCTGCCCCAAAATGATTTCCCACTTTTAGGAATACTCTTAGACGAAATTTGGCTAACACATATGCCACAAGCTAAGTGTTGCCTTTCGGGACAGCCATATGCACATATTTATAGTGCACGCTGCTCAATTACACTTGGCAGCAATTTAGACAATGAATTGACAAGCCCCAACTGATGGGCAAATGTCACGACCCAAACCCCGCTCCGGTCGTGATGGCGCCTCTTGTGAAGACAAAACCAGCCAGACCATTACCGATCACCTATTTTAAGTGGTTAAACAGTTCATAAGCAGTTTAAATATGATTAAATAATATTAATTAGCGGAAGTACAACCCAACACATCCCTAATCGGGGTGTCACAAGTGACGAGCATCTATTAGAGTGTAAATACAACTACAGGATCTAAAAGTACACGAAGCAAGAATAATGAACAAAAGGGAGAAAAACTATGTTGCGAATGCTGGCAGTCACCTCACTAAGCTCCTATATCTCGGTCTCCGATCAGCCAAAACCAGCTACCGGGTGAATAAATACCTGCATCTGCACACGAGGTTTAGGGAGTAAAGTGAGTACTCCAACTCAGTGAGTAGTAAAGGTAAATAACAACTGAGCAGTAAGAAATCACGTATAACAAATCATCATGTTGTATAGAAGCAGTGTAAAACCTTTTTGAGAAAATAGTGAAGCTGTGAAATCTTTAAAAAACATCTTAGCTCAGTTTAAACCTCTTTTGAAAATGACCTTTTTCAGCGGTTACACAAATGAATACAAAACAAATAGTGCAGATAAGCACATAATTTCCATCCCTCGGGCACCACACTCAGTTATCAGATAATGCTAGAATATCAGGTAAATATTGCAAGAAGTAGCACAGACAACAAATAATGGCAAACAAATAAAATAAAGTAAATACATAAAATTGTACCAGTACCACTGCAGCATGCAGCCCGATCCATATATCGCTGCGGCGTGCAGCCCGATCCATTTATCGTCGACGACGCTCACTAGGGGTGTGCAGACTCCGGGAGGGGCCCCTTACGGCCCAAGTGCAATATCAAGATATCTCTTGGCATCAAGTCTGGGCCCTCGACCTTATATCAGTATCAGTATAACACTGTTACGGCGTGCAACCCGATCTAAAGGTATCCTTACACACAGGCCCTCGGCCTTACTCAGTCAAAAATCACATAAGCCCCTTAGGCAACAGTAAAACGTGCTGCTCAGCCCAAAAATAGTATAGGAACTATAATTTCAAGTGTTAAAGCAAAATAAATTTGCCTGAGTTTTAAAAATAGTATAAATTACATGACTGAGTTCAAGTATAAAATTGAAACAGTGAGAAAATATCAATAACCTTCCCCGAAGGGGGTTCAAATAATTGGTACGAAGCCCAAATATGGTAATCAGCCCAAATTATGATGATAACAAATAAGTTTAAGTCAAATGTGCGGTAAAATTATCAATCGAGACAGACCAAGTCACGATCCCCAACAGTAAAAGACCACACGCTCATCATCCAGCGCATGTCTCTCCTCAATACAACACTATGATGTGCAATCCAAGGTTTCAAACCCTAAGGATATTATTTAGAATCATTACTCAACTCGAACCGGCGAATCGGCCTCCACGCGCGTCGAATCTAACCACAATCAGAGAGAATATATCACAATATGCTAAGGGAACTAAGCCCAAATGAAAACAATCGAAAAAATATCAAAATCCCAAAATTAGCAAAACCCGAGCCCCGTGCCCACTTCTCGAAACTCAAAAATTTTCACATCATTTGATTTCTCATCTCCCCAAGAGTTCATACATATCAAAAGTTCTCAAATCCAACCTCAAATGGTCCTTCAAATCCCCAATTCAAAAGTTCAATTTCCCAAGCCCTAGCTCTCCAATTTTAGGCCTAGTTTCCATGAATTTCTAGCTGGATTTCACAATATAACCGAGTATTGAGTTCAAAAATCTTACCTTCAGGTGTTATCTCTTGAATCCCTCTTGAATTCCACTTAAAAAGCTCCAAAATCGCGCGAAAATGGTGAAAGCTAGCTCCAAAATCGCGGACAAGAGCTATTAAAACATTCTGCCAAGGCTTTAAAAGCCTTCTTCGCGAACGCGGTCCATCTCTCGCGAACGCATAGCACAAAATTATGTTGACCATCTTTTTCCTTACGTGAACGCGACATACCATTTGCGAACGCACTGCTTCCATAGTTTTGAACTTCGCGAACACGTTCGCTTCCACGCGAACGCGTTCGCTTCCACGCGAACGCGATGAATATCGGACCATCAGCCTCAAAACCTCTTTCGCGATCGCGTATCCACACTCGCGAATGCAATGCAGCCTCTCTTAAACCTTTATGAACGAGGCATGGAACCTCACGAACGCGATGCTCATGAACCCCAAACTTTCGTGAACGCGAGATCCCCTTCGCGAATGCGAAGGCCAAAAATGCCTGCAACTGACCTGCAATTCTTCTGAAGTTCTCAAACATGCAACTGATCCGTTTAGCCACCCGAAACACACTCGAGGCCCTCGGGAACTCAACCAAACCTACCAACATAACCCATAACATCATTCAAACTTGTTCTAAATGTCAAAACACCTCAAACAATATCAAATTACTCAAAACTCATCGAATTCAAGCCTAAGTTTCCAAAAACTTCCGAAATACACTTTCGATCAAAAATCCGACCAAATGACATCCGAATGACCTAAAATTTTGCACGCACATCCCAAATGACATAATGAAGCTACAACAACTCTCGAAATTTCCTCGGATCAAAATCTCACCTATCAACCGGAATTCGCCAATTCAAGCCTACCTCTACACCAGACCTCCAAAACCAATTCCGATTACGCTCCTAAGTCATAAATCACCCAGCATAGCTAACCAAATCATAAAAACTCCAATCCGAACTCATATACAAATAAGTCAACTCTTCGTCAAACCTTTCAAATTCAAAACTTTCAACTAAGACTCTTCTTCAAATTCATTCCGATTTTCCTGAAAACCAAAACCAACGATCTACATTAGTCATAATACATTACACATGGCAAGTCATGCCCGAGAACTGGCGATCAAGTGTAAAAGCTCAAAACGACCGGTCGGGTCATTATAGCAAACGTACTAAGACATGATAGAAAAACGTGTCAACAATTTAGCCCTTGATCAGCCATGTTTTGGATGTGGTTGTAACCGCCAACTGCTTGTTATCTGCCCAACACATGTTTTAACTGCTGCTTGTGCACTGCATGTGCCTGTTTTGCCCAGCTGCTGTGCCCCCATGGCTGGCATTACGCCCAGCCTTGCCCTTTGACATTGCCCCGCCCCAACGTCATGGCCACAGCTTGCCGCCCACTTACCTAGCCGCACACGCCCATTGCCACAGTTGCCCGCTTAAGTCAACTCGCCCTCAACTTGATCAAATCTACCCGCATCAATTGTCACTGCTTGTCCTGCATTGTCTTGCCTTGTCTTGCCATGTCTTTGCCCCTGCTTTGACATGACTTTGCCTTTCCATTGTTATGCCAACCCGCACTTCCAAGTGAAATGTGCCTTAATTCCATTCAAGGTGCGTTTGTCAACCCCGCATAGTCCGTCATGTCGAGTTGCCCGTCATGATATTGACCCATATTTCAGGTTGTGTGCTAAGGCCATCATGAAAATCCTTGTCACTACCCACACTTGCCGAGGAACTTTGTCAAGGGGCCCACTAACCATCTAGACTACAACGAATTGTGTACTTCTCAATATTAAAATGGAGAGATTTCTATCTGAACAACTAAAACATAAGGGATACAAGAATATTATCTTTTGTTCCTTTAATCTTATGCCTGCAGTTTGATTAATTAGGGAAGAACAGATAGTGAAGGCACTACTAGAAATCTGGGAAAATCCGACCGAGGGATACCGACCAATGTTAGTTGGTCAAAAACAGAAACCAAAAAATCGTCCAAAGCAGAAGAAAACTATCAAAACACATTTTATATTTTTTTAAATTAAACGCTGATCGAAATCGATCGATATATTTGTCAAACATTTGACCGCAATGTCAGGCTTGCTTAGTCAAAGTACTTTTTTCATTACCGACCAACATCGATCAGTAATGTGGACCCAAAATTTTAAATTTTAATAAATATATTATTATTTAAAATATTTTATAAAATTTGTAGTTGATTTTACCAACCAAATTCAGTCTGTTATTACAGGAGAAGATTTTACCGACCAACTTTGGTCGATAGCTGTAATTTTTAGAAAATAACCCACCAACTTCGATCGGTTCATAGGTCTAACATGGTCAAAATTTTGAATCAAATTAAAATTTACTAACTAAATAATATAAATATAATCCATTAACACTTTATTTTGTAATACAAATAATGAATGTACTGACATATACTATTGTCACGACCAAAAACCCTAGCCTATTGTGATGGCGCCTAACGTGGTACTAGGCAAGCTGACATTTCCAAAATATTTTCCAACAGTTAACAAAATGAGTCAAAGTAGTTTTAAATGATAAAAATTCTCATAGACGGGGTAAAACCAAAAACATAAATGCGAAAAACTCCCAATCGGGGTGTCACCGAGATCATGAGCATCTATACATCACCAGACTAGAAATTAATGTCTATGAAACTCTAGCTCTAAATACAATAAAAGAAAAGATAAGGAAGGAGAAACAAGGACTACAAACGTCAAAACCTACCTCGAAGTCTTCAACGATTAGTTGTGCAAAATACCAACACCCACCGTATCTAGAAATGCCTAGATCTGTGCATGGTGTATCGTGAGTACAACAAAACTCAGTAAGTAACAAGACTAAATAAAGAACTGAAGATAGTGACGAGCTACACAGTTATAGTTCAATTTCAGTAATCTCAACAAAAAAAATTAGGCATGATTTCAAATCCGGCAATTTATGTCAAGCCAATTTATTTATGTCAAGTTTTAGTAAAACCAGATGTAATCTCTTAGAAATTCCAAAGCAGTGATATATGGCATTTAAGTGCATCAATAAGGAAATCAAAAGTATCCTCTCAGAGCAACAGTCACTCAATCTTTCTCAATAGCTCAACACTCGGTACTCGGCACTCGGCACTCAGCACTCATCACTCATAACTCGCACTGAATAGGTACTTGTGCTCACTGGGGGTGTACATGTCACGACCTAAACCGATGGATCGCGATGGGTACCCGGGATATTACTTAATCGAGTACCAACGTAACGTATCTTTCGTGTCATACTATCATAGGTAAATAAGCTAAAAAGGATGTCATGAGATAACTAGAACAAAACATGAGGGAATACTCTACATAGAACGATCCAGCCTGACATAGAAACTTATACATGTGACATATAGGCCTATAAAGCCAACATGATCATTTGTAAACATAAAACATAGGCCAACAAGGCCATACAAGTATCCATATACATGACATATATCTACAAGCCTCTAAGAGTACATAAACGTCATAAAGTTCAGGACAGGGCCCCACCATACCGATCAATACATGTTAAAATCATATTGACCAAATAGGCAACTGTAGAGATAGTGGAGTACACTAACACCTTCTGCTGAGATGATAGACTACTAGGAGGACTTTCAACCTGTCTATCAGGACCTGCGGGCATGAAACACAGCGTCCCCAGGTAAAAGAGACATCAATACAAATAATGTACAGAGTATATAAGGAATAAAAATTAGTAAATAGAAGACATAAGAAATACGCGGAGTAAAAGACTCAACATGTAAGTATGAATAAATCTGTGAATCATTTAAGAATTTCAATGTCATGCATATGCATATAAATGTCATATGATGCATAGGTATATGTGTACATAGCATCATCAAGCCTTTGAGGGTATCCTATCAAATCAACTCGGCCACTATGGGCGAAATCATCAATGCATACCAGCTGATCAAATGGTGGTGCGTATATATGTTATAACCTTTCCCATATCCCATATATATATAATATACGCGTATATAACACCATCTGGTCATGGGTCATTATACATACATAAATGAATGCAATACATATTGAAGTAAGTCAATAGAATCTCTAGAATGTCATAAGATTATTATGTCTTCGATTAATATCATGAAATAAACTTTACCAACAAATATACTTTTTTGAGACCCATGAACAGATGATAGAATAATATGACACATAGGGAATCAAGAACATAGGAACCCCTAGCACTTCTTAGAATAGTGCCATTTATGAAAGTTATGTGTTTACTCATTTAATTTGTATCATATGGATCATGCCAAAAGAAAAGAAGGAATATCCTTAACATACTTGGTTATAACCCACTGGCTCAATAACTCAACTTGAATTTGATTCACGCTCTATACGATAACAAGAATAATACTATTATCAACTATATAAACAATTCTCTTAATCGCATAACGGAAGATAACCTATCCTACAATGAAATTGATAGTATTTCCCCTGTTCTTATCATTCCCTCAAGCCTTCAAAAGGACAGTTATTACAACAACACAACTAGCAATTCATATAACAAGTTTTACAACCAAAACAATGATACAACGAGCGGAAAGATCGGCTACGATTATCAACCACACTTCTCTAATCTTTGCTTTCCTTCAAAACACATATCAATGACTACACCAACTGTATCCTCAAGTTAATCCAATAATTTCCAGCCACTATAAAACTTAGAAAATTACCGAATAAGCAATACAACAACAACGTCAAAATACGATTTTTCGCTATTAGTTCCATAATTCTCGTCCCACAATTTAGCCATGACCTAGATGAATTTAAATATACCAAGGAGAGGAAAATTCTTATCTTATTTGCCTTGAAATATTCTTATTCCACCTTACTTCATATCCAAAAAATCCTAGATTAACCAATGCGCCAAAATGGAACAACAAGATCGCGGTGATGCGTAAAACCTGTATATTATCTTTGAGAAAGATTACACTCTCTTATCACAAAATTTTGAGCTCATGTTGCTGAAAATCATCTCAAATTAACGTTCCTTGCTGCTACACCATATTGAACCTATCTATTTTTCAATTCCATTCTCAAATCAAGTGAAACAAGAGACATAATTTTCTATTTACACATGTCCTCCTTAGATTATTTCTTGAGACATTGAATTTAATAGTGCCACCACCACTTATGGGTATAGATTAGTCACTAATGTTGCTGCCACCATGTGACATGTGGAATATTATCCACTACACCAATAATTTAATAATTCACTTTAATTTGTCCTCCATTATAATTTTCTATTTAGCCAATTATACACATACTTAATTGCTTGATCCTAATTCACTTAAATACTATTATACTCTATGTACCTTATTATCATAGTCATGTGTTAAAGTAATAGTCCATAAATATGGGGTATTATAGCTTGGACTGTATTTTATGCCAAAATATCAAACTTCGACCAACCTCATTTTCTTCAACTCGTTTACCCTCTCCTCTTTACGACTTTATTTATCACTTATTCTGAATAGCATAAATGCTTATAAGCTCAAAAATAATCTTGTTCTTTAACTTATGTCAATTATCTTACGACAAATCCAACATACAAAAGTACGGGATGTAACATCTTCCCCTCCCCCCCTAGAAATATTCATCCTCGAATATTAACTGATGTACTTATCAGTCTCATAACCTATAGCTCCTACGAATACTTTAATATTGCCCTTGTTATTTAGGTAACAGTTCTATGAATAAATTTAAAGGCTAGGGAATTCCTCCTTTAGTCCTCTTCCTCGCACCACGACCTATGGTCGGAATTATTTCAATCTTAAAACTGTTGCTACCTTCTGTTGTGCAGCCTGCATAACTTTGTCCTTGTATTTGTGCCTATGCTATCTTCTCTCCTTTTCCTCCAGCTTTTAGTCAATCACTAGGCTTCACTTTGTCAACATATGCAGTATTATGACAAATCATCCCTCTGGGCATCTATAGGTGTATTGAAGTTCTTCGCTCGGTACTTTGTCAAACTTATAACTATTGATATATCTTGTTTTGTAGCCTCTATTATCTATACTTATGGCTGTAATACAACAAGGTAGGTCATGCTATACCATAACACTTACTTCAGTTTATTATTACCGAGGTGTGCTACCTAACTCCAGGTTACTCTCTCGTTGTTTATCCTATATGAATAAATCTAAGTCCTTTAATGCTTTCTCATTATTGTTTATATTAAGAATGACGGCCTAATCTGATCTCATACTTTGTATCATTTATCCATCCAATGTTGATTCCCCTCAATGTGAATCTATAATCTACCACTGATAACTTGAAACCTCTTATGTAATACATTGTCACTAGGGCTCACGTCTCATCGGGGAACATCTGAAGTGTTTTACCTGATCCACCTAGGGATGATACTATACTTCAATAACCATATTTCATAGCATCCCAACTTTACTCATCTTATGGTGGGTATTATAATCCTATGCAATTCATGAAATCGCTTTTCTTTAGATCATTACTCAATCAAATGCCTAAATGTCATCCTCTTATATGTCATAATTACACCCTTATCCTACCAGCTGGGAAACATTCCATCTCTTCTAAATGCTCCTAGTCTCAGACTCCTCTGAGTTCATTCGTGCTATATTAAGCTTTCTATAACTTACGGAAACCATCGGATCTCTTGTTTTGATGGGCTTAATCCCGAGGCCTTACCTATTCTTGTCACCTTCCTACCCCCCTTTTTTAAATCCTTACTCCTATCTACCTAAAACCTTGTCGCTTTATTATACTTTAGCTTGCGACCTACACATATAGATTTATACTACTTACAACCATCCTTTAACTTGTTAGCACCATAGATTTCCTTTCGTGCCTTCTTAGTTGTCTTTAAATGTAAGCAATTTCTTTTCCTGAGCTTTCTGCCACTTGTTCTATAAACACTTGGCTTATCTTATTGCCCATGAATACTGGAATTTTGTGTAACTCATATGATCTCAAATATCACTTTTGATTTATTTCTTCTTCCCGTTCATTAGCCACGATATGTGCCACTTTCTTATGGAGTGCATACAATGTTATAGTGAGACTGTTTTTACATGGCCATTTTTTCTACAATTTACTATACTTAGATTGAAGCCTTCTTCCTTATTTCCTCAGCTAGTCTTTTATTGTAGTAGTTAGGGAGGACCCTCTGACTCTTGTAAAGCTTCGAGCTTATTACATCGTATACTCGATGAAACTTTTGATGTTCTTCCTCACCTATAATTATCCTTAGTTACTTACCTCCACATTCTTATACTCGTAGGGTTTCTTCTGAACTAAAATTTTGACTACTTCCCCAGTGGCACTTTCTTTTATTTCTGTAGAACCTATACGGTACATTTAACTACCCAACTCCTATTTGAATATTTCTCAAGGATCGTGATGTCATATCTGCGATATTGAATTCACTATGTTGGGGTTCACTATGTTTATCGTACATGATCTGCTGATTTATCTATGACCACTTGTCTACTATAACTAGGCTCTTCCTGAATCCACTACAGACTACTCGTTGGTCCATTCTCATATGTATATTTTGCGTAACCCCGCTTGGGTTATGTCCTTTGTCTTAACTTACATCTCGTATTGGCTCCTTATGTATCAAATGTTCATTCCCACTTATTTATCAATATCATTTAGTGTGGAACCCTTATTGCACTTCCCTGATGTGATGCTTGCATAATGTTCTGGAGTCGTAGTCGTATGATATCTGTAGGATATGAATAAATGCAATCTCGTTCCTTTTTCCATTCGAAAATATTCTTCCTTCACTATTCCAGAGTTATCTCTTTATCTTTGGCGTTTTTTCACATATTTATGGACTCTTACTCGCCTGGCGGTAACCCTTTCTGTACCAGGGATAACTAAATTTTTTACTCATGAGGGTGACACCTAGTGTAACTACCACACTTAGTCCATTAAGCTTAAACTTTGCTCACAGTGTCACTTTAGGGAAGCCTCTTCTTGAATGACCTTTAAAGGTTATTCTTTTGTTGTCCATACTATTATCGTCGGATTGCGATCTCTGAAATTCTCATGATGCCGACTATTATCAAATCATTCAGGCCCTAATTCATGTTCAGTTTATCTTGTTCTCTAGCCCATATTGATTTCTATTACTCCAGGGGCCTAGCTTTTCCTTCTGGTAATTTATCAGACCCAAAACTGCACTACTATAGAGTAACAAGGATGGTCGATGCAGTTTTACCCAACAAAGATTGGAATCAAATCCACAGGGAGTTAATTAGTTTGAAGTTAGGTTTATATCTGAGTAAAGATGCGAGTTTTGCTCTTAATTGTACTTACACAAATGGTTGGTTTTGTTTTCTACTTCTACTTCTATTCTATAACATGCAATAGTTAAAACTAAGTACAATGTTTTTGTTGGTTGTTTACAAAGATTTAAAGGGACTAGGGTAGTGACTTCCGCCTAGGTTAAAATCTAACGGGTATCGAGAATTCCGGGCAAGCTTGTTATGATTGGGGTCGTGATATAACCATCACACATAAGTTCTCACTCTATACCTCTCGGTAGTTTGAGTGACTTTGTCCAATTTGGCTTTCTCAAGTCCAAATGGGTGTTCATGCATAACAAATGATATTGGCTCACGTCGGGTATTACTATATCTAGGTTTAACCCTTTTATTGGGGCTATCAATCTCTTGAAGTCATGCCAATTCCTTGTTAGCCTAATTTTCCTAGACTAAGTCCCTCTTTCTCAAGAAGAGTCTAAGTTTTAAAGGTACGAATCAGTGTTTGCAACCACCAATTCAACAATTAAAGCATGGATTAGGCTAAATATCACTAACCCATATATAATTAAGCCCTAAAATTCAAGACCCATTAAATATCGACACTAGGGTTGGGTCACAACCCTAGCTATGGGTTTAGCTACTCATGAAACTAGCAGAAATCAAAGATAAAATCCATAATGCTATATTAGAATATGAAAATGTAAAGTTATAAGGTAAATCTTATAAAAATTGCACAAATAGGTAAAACTAGCCGTCTCACGTGTTTAGCAAAACATAACTTAACCTAAAAATGTGAAAAAGATCTATTTATACTAGGCTAAAATTCCTGGAAAAAATGCCCTTGCAGAGGTTTCGCGGACGCGTAATTCTGACCGTATCCGTGCTTGAACTATTGCGGCCGCGTAATAATGACAGCAGTCCGCATTTCTCCATATTTGAATCTTGACTGGGAGCTGTTTTGCGGATAGCGTAAAATCCACTATGTCAGCTTGAGCTTAATTTGAGGCCGCGTAATTTGGACGTGGACCGTGTTCTTCAGTCAAACTTAACTTGTAGGGCCTCTAAACCTCGATGTACGCTCCCAACGAAAATACCATCATGGCCGTGCCAGATATTCCATAGCCGCACTTTTCCATCGCAGACCACGGCTAATATTGTGCCCAAAACAGCCTCTCTCAATCTCACTTCCGTGGGATGCGTATTTGTGGCTGCCTCAGCGGTGGTCCTTATGCGGCCGCTCTTTTCTACCGTTGTTAGCACTCCAGTTCTAGCCTTGGATTTGTGCAAGTTTGACTCCTTCATGAGCTGATTATGACTTCTTTGCTTCATTTTGACCAAACCCTGCAAGCAAGCATATTAAGTCAGTTTTCGGGAATACCTTTACGCATTTTCGACCCAAAACCTAAGAAAAAGAGAGCACATAATAGGTTAAAATCCATAGTTATCAACTCCCCCAAAATTAAGCTTTTGCTTGTTCTCAAGCAAACAAAGTAATTCCCTCCTCTACTCTCCATAAGAAAATTTCACTTAAGAATGGAAGCACTCAAAACAAGGATTGTGAAGAAGTACACTCATCTCTCACAAGAGAATGTCACAAGTCCGGCTTTAAGTACCATAAGCTTGCCCCTTATGTGAATCACCACTAATGTAAGCTCACTCAACTCGAAATCCTATAGGGCTTTTGCAGGAATGTAATGAAGGCTTTTGGATCAAGGTAGGATATATCAGTATATGAAGGTTTTATCTTTCCTTAAGCTCTTCATTTTCTCATTTCGACTCACACTTTCTTGACTCTTTGAGTCATTTTCTTCTTTCTTAGGGGAACTAGAGAGACACACTGTCACTCTTTCTTGTTCATGAGAATTATTTTTATCCTTTTCTAATCATTCCAAATCTTTCATCATTGCTTTCATTGAGTCCCTTCATTTTTCTATACTATTCACTTTCTTTTTGATTTTTTGGCTTTTCTTTATTTTCTTTTGCAATCCATTTTCTTCATTTTGTTAATTTTATCACTTTCACATTCTTTGTCTCTCTCCCAAACTTAAGCTTTTGCCAATTTTGCTAAGGAAAGATCGGGTGCCAAGAGAGGGCAATTATAGAACAGATAAAGGCTTGCATCATGGTTATTGAAAGAACAAGGGCTTCAGCTCGACAGGGTTGACCGGGGATATCATATTTGGTGGGCTATGGATGTTTTCAATGTTCAAGTTGGATCAAAGAGAGCCTATATTCATTTCTCAAATCAAGCTACACTTAGAAATTCGCCTAGACAAACATTCATGGCAAGTTCTAGACTTATTGGCATGGGAATTGGACTTGTAATTCAATACCTCACCTCATAAACTATTGGATTGTTAAAGAGGATAGAGTCGAGGGCCACAACAACCCTAGCTAAGATTGATAAATACAAATGGCTCTAAGAAGCCACTTGATGATTGTTTAGTCAATACAAGAGTCTAAAGGTTACAACCAGAACTATTCTGTGCCAATCAACTTGTTTCCAACCATAAGGTCAAAGATAAATATGTTAGGCCCAAGTAACGCTTTCTTGAGACACTTTTATTCATTACTACTATTTATACAAAAACATAAAGAAAACGAACTCAAACCCTTAAGAAGGTTGTCACGCAATCCATCAACGAGAAGAGCCACCCGATTCACACAACATCAACCTCTATAAAGAACCGTAGCATTAATAAAACCAAATACTTATTGATCACGAAGCTAAGAACTCAAAACGAAGCTACAAAAGGAAGTAAAAAGCTAAGCTATTAAAGAAAAAGGACATAAAAATCTATAAATTAAACTACGGAAAGTAAATGAATATGTACAATAATGAAAAGAAACAAATATATACATAGAATGGTAAAGTTATATACATACCAAAAGTGAAAAATAACGATAAGTAAAAATAAAGAAAAATAGTATCATTATTATTACATACCAGTCATTAAATCAAAATAGGACCACCCCTAAATAAAAGGTAGCATTGTCCTGAATGCTAAAAGAAAAAATAAGATCAGGGACGGGATAGGGAGTAAAGAAAACTCCCTATGTGGTATGTGTCTGCTTGGTCCTCAGCTCCCTCTCGATCCTCCAACTGTATCTCTAAGTCCACGGACTAGGGCACAACAAATCCTCTCCCAGGCTCTCTATCAGCCTCCTGCTCTGGTGCCTGTGCTGCTGGAACAGTCTACTCCATGAGTTAGTCAAGTGGAAGATCTCAGGCAGAAGTGATCTTGGCAACATCATTCATCACGCTCTCCATTGCCTCCTTTGTGGCCTCAGTCTTTTTCAGTTTCTTGACCTGCTTACCCATCTCCTTGATCGCCTTCCCATGAGTATCCAAAGTCTCCTTGATTTTCTATTGGTTGTATAGAAGTTTCTTCAATGAATTCTCCAATGATGTAGGAATCTGAAGCTGTGCTGGAGTGGCTTGTGTTGTGACTGCACTGGATAAGACAGATAGCTTTAATGTAGCTACCTGCATCCAGTTGTTGATGCAGGATAAAGTTTAATTGACTCACAATGCAGTCTGAGGGTAAGCTGAGGAAGAAGGTACAGATAATGGGGCAGAGACAAAAGACCCGGATGATGGAGGTGGCATAGCAGCAGAAGAACCTTCAGCGGTTGAAGTCTCGGACCTAGTGGCCACTACCCTTGGCTCTTCAGACTGGCTAGTGGAGGTAGTGGATTTGCCTTTGGACTTGGGGTTGTCTTCTCCCTGAAGGCTGTACCAAGAGAAGGGCCTTCTTGGCTTCACTTTGTGTCAAAATCCCTTCTTTCTACCTCTTGGTCCTCTAAATACACGGTAAGAAAGTTTAGGTAGGGTATGATCTTTCATCCTTACCGATAGCCGTGGTGATGTTTCTTGACATGAGATTTCCCATATTTATCGAGTACCCCGCCATAATAGAAGCCACAACAATTTCCCGAGAGACTAGGATATTACTGTCATGCTAGGATGGGTCTAGCCAGCTGCAGAAAAATGTACACCACCCTTTCGCTTCAAAGCTCAGAGTGTTTCTAGCTATTTGGACACCAGGTGTAAGCCAAACTGGTGTTGTCCCGGGGATGGCTATCACCTCCGTAAGCCATGGACGAGCTACCTCATCCAAAGCCACCTTCTCTAAGTATAGGGATTCATCCACATCATCAAACCCTTTATATGTGTTCAGGGCCTTGCCATCAAATCTGATCTTCCGATTCCGTACCTTGATCACATAGGTGCCATTTTTGATGTGGGCAACATTGGCATAGAATTCTTTCACTAAGTGCTCATTAGCCTCCAGCATATTGCTAGTGAAGAATTTCCACCCCACTCTTTCATCAAATTATTTCTTCACATTGGGATTGTGGGGTAGAAGATCTCTTTCTATGAATTGCCTCCCGAGGGTGAGCGACCTCTATGGCCACCATTCCCGGAATTTGTGGTAGGCATTTTCAGTGGCAAATCTAAGTTGCCACACCTCAGGTTGACTTGACCTTTCCAAACCACCAACACTAGTATCACCCCCTCTCCTATCATCCGGGGCCTCGTCATCATCAACATCACTAGGAATAGGGGCAGTTGGTGAGGTCAGGGGAAGATGATCCCGAAGCCTCACTACCTTCTACTGAGCCATCAGATGACTCAGAAGGAGAGGTAGTTTCATCTCTCAACTGGTATTTCCTCGAGAAATCTGTAGGGACATAGTTGGGGCACAGATTCACCTTCCAAAGATTCTCGAGAAAGGACATACTCACTCGTATTTGAGTGGTACGCTACTCTATCCACAGCTTTGATGGCAGCTCGCATCTTCCCAATGGACTTTTGGTCTTCTAGTGGTAACTTGGTATTTCCTTTTCCCCTGCCTCGGGAGGGTTTTGCAATCCCTTTAGGTTTATCGTTTGCACCTCTGGATCAGACCATTTTCTGTAGAAAACAAGTAAATAAAACCAGTCAGAGCAAAGCTTTAAGTGAGTTAAAACATTGTAGTTGAAATGTAGAAGTGCTTCCCAGAACTAGGCATTGCGGACTGCAAAAAAAATGAGCGCGGCCGCAGAAAGTCCATCGCGGTTCGCATAAAAAGTAGCGTGGCCGCGAAAGAGTTGGGATCAGACTAGAAATTCCCTAAAGATGAAATACAGCGAACCGTGAAATAATGGGCGCGACCGTGAAACAACAAACGCAGACTGTGTACAATAGAACGCGGCCGCAGAAGTAATATGCAAACTTTCTGATGTTCATTAATGCGGATCGCGAAATTATTGACGTGGCTGCGCAAAAAAATACCACGTCCACGAACTGCTAAGCATTTCATCCTCACAAAAGCATGAACGAGGACAACGTAATTTGGACCGCTGTCCATGAAATTTAAACCAGACGCGCATAATGACTTCTCTTAGACCTAGGGTTTCACTTAGTGCGAAAAATTTAAACAATTAACGGTCATGGTGGACAAACTTATCCCTCATTAGGCATGCAAAATAATTACCCACATGAATATAAGCATTAATTAAGCATGATTTCGATTTTGGCATGTATTAACCCTAATTAAAAAAATAAAACTAAATAAAATAAAAGAAATAAATAAAATTAATACAAGAATTTGAGCATACCAGTCGTGAGATTTGTAGTAGAAAACTTACTCTTGATTAGTAACAATTGAGATTGAAAGCCAAGGAAATGAGGATGAACAATGCTCTAGAGTGTTGGAAGTTTAGGGTGCGAAAAGGGTAAAAGGCCTAGGGACCTTCTATTTACAATTAGCAGATGGACCCATAACGTACCTGAACACGGCCGCGAAATTCTATCGCGGACCGCGTTCTTATACCTGATGAAGAGCCTTTTCAGAAACATGTTCACTGAGAGTAGAAAAACTGGCGCGACCGCGTAAGATCAATGCGGACAGCAAAATAATGAACGCGGATGCGAATACAGCTTCAGAGAGTTGATATTATGAACTTTTCAAGTCCGTGTCCACTGACAAATTGTGCCCCCATGAAAAGCTCTCGCTGACCGCTAAAGTTTGAGCACGGTCCGCATAATTCCCCACACTTAGGCAAATTTTTCCAGCAACAGTCCTGCACTGTACAAATAATTCCTACACAAACTTCACAACTAGCTAGTCCAAAACAAAGCCTTAACTAAGAAGAAAATAAAAAAGAAAGAAAAACACATGGGTTTCCTCCCAAGAAGCGCCTATTTTAACGTCGCGACACGACGCATGTTACCATCTTTCACTTGAAATAGATCAATGCCACCACGTGGCTATCATCAAACTTTCCAAGATAGTACTTCACTCGGTGCCCATTTACTCTGAATATTTCACCATTTTTGTTTTTTAAATCAAGAGCACCAAACAGAGTTGCATGCACCACTTCAAAAATTCTACTCCATTTTGACTTGAGCTTTCCCGAAAATAGTCGTAACCGAGAGTTGAATAAAAGAACCAAATTATCCTCCTTGAATTCCTTGCTCTGGGCATATTTGTTATATAAGTACTTCATCTTGTCCTTATACGAGGACAAGCTGGAATAAGCATGAAACCGAGACTCATCAAGTTTATTTAGTTGCCTTACTCGGAGATTTGTAGCTACATCCAATTCAAGGTTTAACTTATTCAGTGCCCACATACCAACCGATATGGGGACATACCAATTGGAGTCTTGTAAGATGTTTTATAGGCCCATAATGCATCGTCAAGTTTTCTTGACCAATCGGTCTTATTCACATTGACAGTCTTGGAAAGAATACTCTAGATCTCCCCGTTGAAGACGTCAACCTGTCCACTTGCTTGGGGGTGATAGGGAGTTGAAACCTTTTGAGTGACACCATACTTGATGAGTAAAGTATCAAAGGCTTTGTTACAAAAATGAGAACCCCCATCACAGATGATCGCCCTTGGAGTGCCGAACCTTGTGAATATGTTCTTCTTTAAGAAAGCCACCACACTCCGTGCTTCATTATTGGCAAAGCCACAGCTTCAACCCATTTGGAGACGTAATCCACAACAACAAGAATGTAGGTGTTCCCATACGAACTCACAAATGGACCCATAAAGTTGATGCCCCATACATCAAAAATATCAATCTCAAGAATAGTGGTGAGAGACATTTCATCCTTCTTGGAAATTTCACCAGCTCTTTGACACTCATCACACCTGTTAAGAAGCTCACTACCACTTTATACAGGGTAGGCCAATAAAATACACAGCTAAAAACCTTTGAATCAATTCTCGCCCCACCATGATGACAACCGTAGGGCGAGGAATGTCAAGATTTAAGAATACTCATTTGCTCCTCTTCCGGAACACATCTTCGGATCACACCATCATTACAAATCTTGAAAATATAAGGCTCGTCCCAGTAATAATCCAAGATGTCCCGTTTAAGATTCTTCCTTTAGTTAGAAGAGAGCTCACTCAGAACAATGCCGGTCACAAGAAAGTTAGCCACATCGGCGAACCAAGGCATACTATTCAAAGACATAGAGAGGAGTTGTTCCTCCGGAAATGAATCATTAATTTTGAGGTCACCATGGGGCCTCCCCTCCTCTTCCAAGCGGTACAAGTGGTCCGCCACTTGATTTTCACATCCTTTTCAATCAATAATTTCAAAGTCAAACTCTTGAAGTAGTAGAACCCATCTCATCAACCTAGCCTTATAGTCCTTTTTGTCATCAAATAACGGAGTGTCGTATGATCGATGTGCACAATCACTTTGGTACCCATGAAATATGGCCTGAACTTTTCCATGGCGAAGATAATGGCTAGAAACTCTTTCTCAATCATTGTATAATTGACTTAGATGTCATTTATAATTTTTCTTGCATAATAGACCGGATGAAATATCGTGTTGATCCTTTGCCCCAACACCGCTCCTACCGCAATATCACTAGCATTGCACATGAGATCAAATGGTAAGCTCCAATTGGTGCGGTAATGATGGGAGTGGTAGTCAACACTAAAATCATCCATGAACACTTCAAGGAAGTCCTCCACCATATCCGTAAATATAGCCATCATACACTGCTAAAAGGTAGCTGTTTGCATTACACAAACCAAACGACATCCGTGAGAATGCAAAGTTTCCATATGCACATGTGAAAGTGGTTTTCTCTTGGTCTTCTAGTGCAATCAAAATCTGGTTGTAGCTTGAGTACCCATCCAAAAAGCATTAGTAGGCACGCCTGGCAAGTCTATCCAACATTTGGTCAAGAAATGGCAACGGAAAATGATCTTTACGGGTCACTTTGTTCAGCTTTCGGTAATCCATACATACCCTCCATTCGGTGACAGTCCTTGTGGGGATCAACTCATTTTTCTCATTTGTGACCACAGTCATACCCCTCTTCTTTGGCACACATTGTACTGGCTAAGTCTATGAACTATCCGCAATGCGGTACATAACCCCTGCATCTAGCCACTTGATGATTTCCTTCTGGACGACCTCTTGCATGGCCTCATTCAACATCCTTTGATGTTCCACATAGGGTTTGGCATCAACCTCAAGTATAATTTTGTGCATGCAAAAGGCGAGTTTTATCCCCCGAATGTTAGCCAAAGTCCATTGAATTGCCTTCTTCCTTCTTTGGAGCACCGCAAGGGTGGCATATAACTTCATGTTAGTTAAGAACAAAGAAAGAATAACAGGTAAAGTTGAACAAGGGCCCAAGAATTCATACCTTAGGTGTGAAGGCAAAGGCTTCAGCTCCAATATGGGAGTCTCCTCGATTGAGGGATTTGTAGGTGGAGTCTTTTTGTTCTCAAGATCCAAGGAAAGTTTTCGGGGCTCATATGTCTATGAACCCATTCCTTGTAAGGCATTGACATATTCCACCAAACCTTCATCCTCAGTCACATGTTGATTCAACAACACAGCTTCAAAGGGTCCTCCACATTTATCACAGCACTGGTGTCTTCAACAATCACCTCAGTCACAAGATCCACAAATAAACATACTTCATTACTATTGGGCTACCTTATTGACTTGCAGACATGGAACACAACTTTTTCATCACCCATCCGGTAGATAAGTTCCCCTGCTTCCACATCAACTAAAGCTTTCCCTGTATCTAGGAAATGTCTCGCCAATATGATCGGCCCCTAATTATTATTCCAACTACCTTTGTTGTTATTTCCTCCCCAATTACTATTGTTATTGCCACCCCAGTTGTCCTGGTTACCTTGGTTGCCCCAATTTTGATTGTTGTTCCTCTAGTTGCTTTGGTTGTTGTTTCCACTGTTCCAGTTTCCTTGTTGATTTTGATTTCCCTAATTGCCTTGGGATCTCCACTGTTGTTATTGATTCGAAGCATTGCCCCATTGTCCTTGGTAGTTGTTCACATACTGAACCTCTTCACTTTGATCATCATACATATTATCTTGGTTGTAACCACTACCACCTTGCTCAAATTGATCCGGATTTTTTGGACTTTGTTGACCTTTTTGCCTCCTCTTGTCGACCATCATATTTACCCCTTCCATGGCATTCACTTATTTTGGACCTTGAACTTGTTGCAATTGAGCTTTGGCTAACTGGTTCATCGTCGTAGTTAACTCGGCTATTGCTCGGCCGTGGTCATGGAGCTCTTTGTGTAGGTGAATGACATTGGCATCACCTTGTTTCACATTAGCTTGATTTTTACACTACGAGGAAGTATCTTCCATATCATCAACTATATCACACGCCTCAGCAAAAGGAGTGTTCATGAAGTTTTCCCCGGCGAGTTGGTTAACTACACACTGGTTGGTAGTGTTGATGCCACGGTAGAATGTTTGTTGGATCATGGCTTCGGTCATGTAATTGTTTAGACATTCTTTAACCATCATCCAATACCTTTCCCAGATCTCATGAAGTGGTTCATTTGTCTCTTGTTTAAACGCAAGGATCTCATCTCTCAGCGTCGCCATATGCCTCGGTGAAAAGAAGTTTGCTATGAATTTCTCAGCCAACTCATCCCACATTGTGATGGAATGGTTGAGCAACCTTTCAAGCCAATCCAAAGCCTTCCCCCTTAGAGAGAATGGGAAAATCCTTAATCTCAATGCTTCCTCAGAAACATTAGTTTACTTGCTCCCCCAGCACGTATCAATAAAACTTTTGAGATGCTTGCAGGCATTTTGGTGTGGAGCTCCGGTGAAGAAACCCCTCTGTTCCAAGAGTGTAAGCATAACGTTGGTTATTCGGAAGTTGCTCGCCCTAATCCGGGGTGGGACTATTGCATGTGCGTATCCATTGTTGGGTAACAACCGGTGTGCTGCCCTTGCTGGAGGTGGGGGAGGGTTTGGAATATTATCATAAGGCGGTCGGCCTCTCCTTTGTGCTTGTGGTTCAGGTTGAATCTCATCCGTATTATCATCGTCTACGTCCTCCCCCAATGGCAAATTTTTGGGAGCATCATTTTTAAGAGCCATTTTGTACCTAAAAGCAATTCACAAATAAATTAGAAAATTGGAAGGAAATAAAAACAAAACACACAAATATTTGGAGATATAGCTAAATCCGTTTAACTCCCCAGCAACGGTGCCAAAAATTGATCGAACCCAAACCTGCACTACTATAGAGTAGCAAGGATGGTCGATGCAGTTTTACACAACAAAGGTCGCGATCGAATCCACAGGGAGTTAATTAGTTTGGAGTTAGGTTTATATGCGAGTAGAGATGCGAGTTTTGCTCTTAATTGTACTTCCACAAATGGTTGGTTTTGTTTTCTACTTCTACTTATATTTTATAACATGCAATAGTTAAAACTAAGTACAATGTTTTTATTGGTTGTTTTCAAAGATTTAAAGGGACTAGGGTAGTGACTTCCGCCTAGGTTGATATCTAATGGGTATCAAGAATTCCGGGCAAGCTTGTTATGATTAGGGTTGTGATATAACCATCACACATAAGTGCTCACTCTATACCTCTCGGTAGTTTGAGTAACTTTGCCCAATTTGGATTTGTCAAGTCCAAATGGGTGTTCATGCATAACAAATGATATTGGCTCAAGTCGGGTATTACTATCTCTAGGTTTAGCCCTTTAATTGGGGCTATCAATCTCTTGAATTCACCCCAATTCCTTGTTAACCTATTTTTCCTAGACTTAGTCACTCTTTCTCAAGAAGAGTCTAAGTCATAAAGGCACAAATCAGTATTTGCAACCACCAATTCTACAATTAAAGCATGAATTAGGCTAAATATCCCTAACCTATAAATAATTAAGCCCTAAAATTCAAGACTATTAAATATCAACACTAGGGTTGGGTCACAACCCTAGCTATAAGTTTAGCTACTCATGAAACTTGCAAAAATCAAAGATAAAGAGAATATAAAATCCATAATGCTATATTAGAAGATGAAAATCTAAAGTGATAAGGTAAATCTTGTACAAAATTGCCCAAATAGGTAAAACTAGCCGTCTCACGTGTTCAGCAAAACATAACTTAACCTAATAATATTAAAAAGATCTATTTATACAACGATGAAATTCCTGGGCAAAATGCCTATACGGAGGTTTTGCGGACGCATAATTCTGAACGCGTCCGCGCTTGAGCTATCGCAGCCGCATAATAATGACCGCGGTCCGCGTTTCTCCATATTTGAATTTGGATTGGGACATGTTTCGTGAACAGCGTAAAATCCATCACATCCACGCGAGCTTAGTTTGAGGCTGCAAAATTTGGATGTGGATGATGTTCTTCAGTCAAACTTAACTTGCAGGGTCACTGAACCTCGAAGTACACTCAGCAAAAATACCATTAGTCGAGCGGCCGCGCCAGATATTCCGTAGCCGTACATTTCTATCGTGGTCAGCGGTCAATATTGTGCCCAAATCAGTGTCTCTGAATCTCACTTTTGCGGGCCGCGTATTTGTGGCCGCCTCAGTGGTAGTCCTTACGCGACCGCTATTTTCTGCCGCTGTCAGCGCTCCAGTTCCAGCCTTGGATTTGTGCAAGTTTGACTCCTTTATGAGTTGATTATGGCTTCTTTCCCTCATTTTGACTAAACCCTGCAAGCAAGCACATTAAGGCTATTTTCGGGAATACCTTTACGCATTTTCGACCCAAAACCTAAGCAAAAGAGAGCACATAATAGGTTAAAATCCATAGTTATCAGTAATCACGTTGGAATCACTAACTTATTTCTTGAAATGGGGATATGACTTTATGGCTTATACTTTTTTATTACTTCAAGGCATGTCTCCTCTTGTCTTTCCTTAACTTGACTATAGACTCTGTCATCATGTCATATTTTGATTTACCTTTATCACCCATATATTACATCTTACTCATAATACTTCATTTACTCTCTTCTTATTCTCCTGCTAATATTTCTGTCTATCATTTTATTCTGAAAACTTCAACAAAATGTTATTTCACTTTTAACTCCCCTTGCCTGATCTCACTAGCTCTTCGGAATGCCTAACATTCTCTCTTTACTGGGGATGAGAGTCATACTAAGGTAAATATTTATTCCATCTAGGATTTCCACTGCCTATTTTCTGAATTTTCTAGACATTCTAGTATTCACATCTGAATGTACTATTCTAGAGTGCACCATCTGGATATCTTATAAGGAGATTTATTACCACGTTTGCACTATCCTTCAGAAATGTCAGCTAATTCTAATAATCCATTCACCATTTTGGGTTACTCTAACCCTATTTGGATCCTGATATCCCATCCTTATCTTAAACAATATGTATTAGCTCCAATAGGGCATAACTAAGATGAGTGTGGCCAATTGTACATAGCTCTGTTACTATTGAAGGTAACTTAAAATGCTTATATTTCTCTGTCATAATTGTAAATACTGATAATCTGCACTTACTGGGTACCTCGTACCCTTATTCACCTTGTTTCTTTTATTTGTTGAAACTTGTATCTATCTTCAGATTCTCTTATTGTATTTTACCATAAGTATGGATAGATATTCATGCCTTAGGGATCCTTATCAAGAAGCTTACACATCTTAGTACACACATGATCTGCTAAAGACCTCACATTTACTCATCATAAGTATGATGCAAAATTGAGTTCCTCTGACTCAACTCTTCCACAGCTACATCTCTTACCAACTGTCTTTCTGGATGTAGGTATCGTTGTATTATGAATAAAACAAAATTTAGAAGTTTGAATTCTTACAACTGATGTCTACCACACGATCTAGATTAAGAAGAAAGATTGACATTCCTAAATTCTTTGTAGCCACCTGCTTAAAAGTGTGGTGCACAACACACCCATACACAAGACTCTACTAGAAACGGCTTGTATACTCCCTAGGACAGAACTGCTCTGATACCACTTTTGTCACGACCCAAACCAATGGGCCGCGAGGGGCACCCAGTGCCTTACTCAACCGAGTGCCAACATGATGTATATTTCGTGTCATACTATCATAGGTAAATGAGACAAAAAGGCTATAATGAGATAACTAGAATGAAAAATGAGAGAATACTCGACATTGAACGACCCACTGATATAGAAACTTATACATGTGACATACAGGACTATAAGGCCGACATGATCATATGTAAACTCAAAATATAGGCCGACAAGTCCATACAAGTGCCCATATACATGACATATGTCGACAAGCCTCTAAGAGTACATAAACGTAACAAAGGTCGGGACAAGGCCCCCCATACCGATCAATAACTATTAAAAGCATACTGAGCAAATAGGCAACTTCTGAGCTAGTTATGTGCACCAACACCTTCCGCTGAGTTGATAGCCTACTAGAAGGACAATCAATCTATCTATCAGGACTTGCGGGCATGAAACACAACATCCCCAGGAAAAAGGGACGTTAGTACAAATAATATAACGAGTATGTAAGGAATGAAAATCAGTAAATAGAAGACATGTGAGAAACATAGAGTAAAAAACTTAACATGTAAGTCTGAATAGCTCTGTGATCATTTAGTATTTGTAATGTCATGCATATGCATATCAATGTCATATGATGCATAGGTATATGTGTACATAACATCATCAAGCCTCTCAGGTCATCCCATCATATCATCTCAGCCACTATAGGTGAAATCATCAATGTATACCAGCTGATCAGGTGGTGGTGCATATATAACGCCATAACCTTTCCCTATATCATATATATATATATATATATATATATAATATACGCGTATATAACGCCATCTAGTCATAGGTCTATGTACATGAGTAAATGAATGCAATACATATTGAAGTAAGTCAATAAGATCTCCCAGGATGTCATAAGATCATTGAGTCTTCGATTACTATAATGAAATAAACTTTATCAACTTACGTATTTTTTGAGACTCATGAAGAGATTATAGAATAGTAGGACACATGGAGAATCAAGAACATAGGACCCATAGTACTTCTAAGAATAGTGTCATTTATGAAAGTTGTGCGTTTGCTCGTTCTGTTTGTATCACATGGATCATGCCAAAAAGAAAAGAAGGAATAGCCTTAACATACCTAGTCTTAACACGAGTTAAAGAGCTCAACTCGAATCTGATTCACGATTTGTATGATAACAAGAATAATACTATTATCAACCATATGAACAATTCTCTTAATCGCATAATGGAAGATAACCTATCATACAATGAAATGGACAGTATTTTCCCTATTCATATCATTCCCTTAAGCCGTCCATATGCAAGCTATTACAAAAACACAACTAGCAATTCCTACAACAAGTTTTACAACCCGAACTACGATACAATAAGCAGAAAGATCGGCTGCGATTAGCAACCACACTTCTCTAATCTTTTCTTTCCTTCAAAACTCATATCAATGACTACACCAACTGTGTCGTCAAGTTATTCCAATAATTTCCAGCCACAATAAAACTTAGAAAATTACCAAATAGCCAATTTCGCGACCCCTTTTTCCTCGTGGAGTCCGAGTTTTGACACTCATTGAGAACAACTCATTTCCTTTTAGGAATTGGGTATTTGAAGAGTCGCCACCTAACGGATTAAGGTGCGTTAGGGAACCTAGAGAAATTAACTTAAGTAACTAGTTTGCATTACAAAAGATTAGGGTAAGGGCACGGCATAACCTTGAGGGGAAGGTGTTAGGCACCCCTCGAGGTCCATAACGGTGGGTCCCGGCTGAAATTATTTATGTGAATTAGTCATTTAACAGGTAAGCAGTCTAAGTACACATATGTAAAAAAAATAAGAATAAAGAATTTTGACAATTAAGCAGTCTAAGCACACATATATAAAAATAAGAATAAAGAACTTTGACAATTAAGCAGTCTAAGCACACATATACAAGTAAAATAAGGGAAGTTTAGGTAGTTTAAGCACATACATGTAAATAAAAGAAGGGAAGACCTAAGTTGGTTAGCCTATAGGATCACATCTGTACCATGCCCGACAATCCTCCTCAAGTAGAGGGGCTACACATGGTATTAACGCATAGGTGATCATAACTTTTTATTGGCCATTACCCCCCTAAGTGGTTATATAAGCGATTTTAATTAACGACCTCTAAACGTGCTTTTACCGGTCTCTTCCTTGTGGTCCTGGAGGTGTTTAGGACCTCTAGAGTTAGGAAGTTCTAGACACCACTATAGATGTGGTGCATGATGTTTCTCCCCGCGTGTTTGATTGGGCTATTGTTGGCGCATTGTAGAAGGCCGTTTTACTATTTTGGTTCAGTACCAGTACTACTCAAGGTTTTTAGATTTGGCATTGATTGTTATGATGATTCGTGCGCTGCTATTGCACAGTGTTTGTGTAATAGTAGGTTGCGTGCCTATGGGTTGAAGCACTGAATGAATTGGGACGAAGTTTGCTAAGTGCATGATTCATAGATTAAGTATTTTATTTCTGATGGAGGAAAGGCAATCGGTCCATGATGCTTAGATTTGGGTTGATAGAGTAATGATATTTGGTGCTTTCGAGCATGGTAGAATTTTATCAGTAATGTGGTATCGTCACCCCTGATTGAATGTGTTATGTTTGCCGGTGTTATGGTCTTCGTCAAATCAACCTCCGGGTAGGGTAGTGTGAACTAGTGCTTGAGAACTAGCTATCAGAGATCGGGGTGTGCAGTGTTTCAGGATTGAAACGGTGTTCCTTGTGTTGATTGATCAAGAAATCCAATCTTCGAAGGAGTATAAACTTGGAAGCGATCTATTGATTCAAATGCTATAAAGATGGATTTTGACTTAAAGCAACAATTGGGCAGCGAATCATCGGGAAGGACATGTGGAAGGTGTCTTGCGGTGTATAAACTTCTAAAAGGCCAAGTGTGTGAACCATGAGTCAAGTAGTTGCTTAATGGAGTGAGTTTGACCAAAGTGGGAGAGTGGCAGGGCAGCATATGGTTTTTGTGATAGGATGACTACATGCCTTGAAAAGAGTTAGAGTGATTAGGGATTTCATGATGGACAGTGACTAGGTCTATAGGCTTAATTGGGAATATTGGCTACTATACGGAAGAAGATTGGATGAGACAGAAACGAGTTTGCTTGATATGAAGAGGAATGCTATATGACTTTGGATTGAAATGTATTGTCGCAACTTTAGTTGATGTTTATGAGGAATGACCAGATTGTCTAACTGGTGAATGAGCTCGGGCTCAGGAGGGTCTTCTTATTTCGTAGAGATTATACTCAGTGCAGTAACACTAGAAGAGCCGGTATGTAATTTCCATATATGTGTTCTCTCTTTTGAGCAGGCTAGCGGTCTCATGGTGTTGACGAAACGTTTACGAAGAATTCTACTAGCTATCCAGTAAGAGGTCAGATATGTAAATGTGGCTAGTAATTCAGAGTGTTCAGGAAAGGTTTAAAATCTGAGCGACAACAAATAACACATATGACTGTCAAATAAGGAAGCAATTAAGGGGGCTCATATTTACCTCCACACCTAGATAGATAAGTAGCATGTCTTAAACACAGATTTCAGGTAATTTCAAAGAATTCCTAGAACATGGTATCTAAATAAGTATCAAAAACATAGAATATGCATCATTGTTTTAAAGCGAGATGATATAAACCTAATCAGTTTGCCTACTGATTTAGAAAAAACATGTTGAACCTAGGCAGTTTCACATATAAACTCAACATAATTTCACAGTTTTTGGACCATTAATTACCTAAGTCTTGCCTGTTGAACCTAGTCAGTATACAATCATAATTTTGGGAAATAATTAAAACAACTTGAAGTTATTCAGCCTATAGGCATGCTGGTCTAGGCGATTAATATTACAAAAGGTGATTTCATGCATGTTTATAATAGGACATGATATCTATGTGTTAGACTATTTTAAAACCTTTTTATTCATTTAAGAGACGTTCATACGATTTAGAGCAAATGCAAACAGAGTCCTAAGGTAGGATTTCTAATGCATAGAAAGATGGTCATTTTTATTAAGCATGATTATAGTAATAACTTAATGACAGGATTTTCAGATGATGACAACTTATGCAGAATCAGAAATGAAGAGATAAACTATAACATGTTATCTAATACGCAGAGCAGTAAACATGATTATCCTAAGGCAGGATATCTAATGCACATATTTATGGCATAGTTTTTAATACAAATAGGCATAGCAAACCTAGAGGCATGATATCTATTGCATAATATAAACATAATATAACCCTAAAACATGATTTCTATTGCAAATTAACATATATAAACCTAAAGCATGATTTTTACCCGATTTCCCCTCAAAGATTGTATAGGAACCCTCATTTTTTTTTTACTAATTACCCCAATATCTTTTTACAAGGAACTGTCACACCTCTTTTTTACGGCGCTTACACCCCGGTGAAGGGAATATATATAAGCATAAAAGAGTTTTTTCAATTAAAGGACGGTCGGAACGGGATTAGTTATTTAAATTTTTCAGAGTCGCCACTTGAGAATATAATGGTGTCTCAAGTCACCGAATTAATCCCGAACCGAGGAA
>MU718450.1:13517-84111 GCA_026770625.1 Nicotiana glauca
GATGATACAAAACGACGGCAGAATCACAATCCAAATCCTAAGGTCACAACACAGCAAGGGGAAAAACAAGTCAATAACTCATATCCTACAATGATGTTCACAAAAGGTCTTATCCAACTCTTTCCACAATTTGACCAAGTCTCGGACAAACCACAACTCGCGAAAACCCAGCATCTGAAATCTAACGATTGGCATCCTGTGCCCCATCAATCCCATGGTCATATCGACATCTAACTGGCTAACTAGGGTTAATCCCCCAAATATAATGGATAAACGCGGGCGTACCTCCACCCTTAGAAAAATCAGGAGGAATTCACCTCTAATAGGAGTGTTCAGCTACGTGTATGCTTGTACAAATGTTTCTAACAAAATTCTACCAACTATCAAACATGAAAAGGAGGACGGACCGCACATATGATGTTCCCTCACAACTCCCAAGCGGCAACGTTCATACAGGTAAACAACCCACAATCACAATATACAACAAATAGGAATACCTCCACAGGCCATCACAACTTTATACAATCAATCCCTGACATAGCCCACCTTACTTCGCCATGCGTGCAATAAATAATATAATAGGCACCGCCTTATTTCGCCACACGTGCATAACAATGTCCCACCTTATTCCGCCACATGCACAACCCACATATAAGCATATAACATATCCCTCCTTATTATGCCGCATGTGCAAAACATCAATAACAACAATAGCACGGCAAAGACCCCGTGCAACCTTTCAACAACAACCGCACGATAGAAACCTCGTGCATCATAATATCAACAACCGCACGGCAAAAACCTCGTGCATCACAATATCAAAAACCGCACGGCAGAGACCTCGTGCATCACAATATCAACAACCGCACGACAGAGACCTCGTGCATCACAATATCAACAACCGTACGGTATAGACCTCGTGCATCACAATCTCAAGTACAACACAACAAATGACAATATATATAGGAACAAAGCAAGAGAATCAACTCAAGGAATTCCGTTCACCAAAAGACGGTATAACTAACTCATAAGGAATAGCTGTAACAGAGAAATACTAAGCGCAATAAGAACAACTCAACAAGGGAGAAATAATATGAAACGACGATTTCATAATACTCGGTCCAACAACAAGGAAGTTAACATGAATCAAATAATTACAATTAAGAAAATATCAACTAAACATGGAATATCTAACTCCTTCCCAATTAAGACCAATTATTTACACGAGAGATAGAAATGAGGCTTTCCAAATAAAGACCAGCAGTTAGGAAAGATAGTATGACTATAGAGGGGTAAATGTCCACAGTTAAACAAGTAAAAATCAATTAGGTAACAAGGATAACCAAAAAGGGCAATAAATTCCAAGTAAGTCAGGTAGAAGTGAAACTAATAACATGGAACTCAATTGTATCAAGAACAACTTCATATTCGGTGATTATAAGGATCTAAGAGCCCAAAAGGGGCGAATTTTTCACAAATAAATCTGAGCATGCACTTGTCACCTCGCGTACAAGGAATACAATTAGCAAGGAAGACTCAATTACTAAGGGGAAGTCCCCCACACAAGGTTAGACAAGATACTTAACTCGAACCGGCTCAATATCACTAGAAACCACGCCTTTGACACGAGTATCTGACTCCAAATGGATCAAATCTATTCAATTCAATTACACATCGTAAACAAACAACTGATTCCACTAAAAAAATTAAAGCTAGGGCACGAAAATAGGTAAAATAACCAAAATGCCCCTCCATCCAACGTCTCAGAATCGAATAATTTTTATATTTTCAGAACCCTCGTACTCTCACGAGTCTAACCATATAAAAATCTCCCAAATCGGAGGTCAAATGCCCCCTTAAAATCCAATAGTTAAGTCTAAGAAGTTTCATCCAATTTTTCCCAATTTTGACCTTGAATTTGAATTCTAATGGTGGATTTAACTATATATATTAATGGAATACAACTAGATAGGGTCAAGAAAATATTACCCAATGATCTTCACTTCAAAATCCACCCAAAATCGCCTTCTCCCGAGCTCCCAATTGGTTAGAAACTTTTGGATTAACCCTTGGATTATTCTATTTCATACCAGTGATTTTCGCTTTTGCGGAAAACCAACCGCTTCTGCGGTTCTCTTAATCAACCGACCGACCGCTTCTGCGGTCCACCCATCGCAGAAGCGAGTTCGCTTCTGCGGAACTTACATCGCTTCTGCGGTTCCCAAGCCTCCACTTTTCGCTTCTGCGGCTGCGGCGTCGCTTCTGCGGTTCCCAAGCCGCAGAAGCGAAAACACCAGAAGGCCTGCTGCAAATTTCCTTCTAACTTTAAAATTTACCCGTTGAGCATCCGAAACACACCCGAGGCCCCCCGGGACCTCAACCAATCACACACACAAGTCATATAACCTAACACGGACTCGCTCGAAGTCCCAAATCACATAACACAACATTGAAATGACGAATCAAACCAAAAATCAAGCTTATGTACTTCCAAGTCTTCAAATAGTGAATCTCATGCCGCAACCTATCAATTCAACTCGGAATGACGCCAAATTTTGCAGACAAGTACAAAATGACATAATAGAGCCGTTTCAACTCTCGGAATCGCATTCTGACCCCGATATCTCAAAAGTCAACTGTGGGTCAAACTTCTTCATTTTCCAACTTCAACTTTCGCCGAAATGCCTCAATTTACTCTACGGACCTCCAAATCTGAATCCGGACGCGCATGTAAGTCTAAAATCACCATACGAAGCTGTTGAGATCATCCACGGCCCATTCCGGGGTCTTTTACCCAAAAGTCCAATTCCGGTCAACTTTTCTCCGTTCTAACTTCCAAAACAAAGTTTCTTCTCTAAATTTGACTCTAAACCATCCGAAGGCCGAATTCCACCATGCACGCAAGTCGATACTCATATTCCGAAGCTGTCCCAGAACTTATGCCGCCGAACGGAGCTTAATTTCTCAAAACGACCGGTCGGGTCGTTACACCGTCCCGCAAACCCCATAATCGCACCCGCATAAGAGTAAACCCATCCCGCCTCGCATCAAACAAAACCCTCGTCCCATAGCCATCCCTACCGGTTGGTGAAATAAAAGTAGATCGTGCCTATACATTCCAACTAAGAATTTAATTATTTAATTGCATGCATGTAAAAAGTTATTAATCCATTAAACAACATTATCAGGTCATCGAATTCCCAACCTTACTAAACAATTAATTTGGAATCTGCGGCAGAAGCATCTTCATGTATTAATCACGTGAGGTTTATTTAGAAGTACATGTGTGGTGTGTCATAAAACAAAATTAGATCTGTGTTAACGTTGGGTATAGTTTAGGCAAACCTTAAATTTAAACCAAAATCCAAATTTTTAAAATTTTTGGTTTGGATTTTCGGATTACAGACTTATGAATTTTGGATTTCGGATTGTTATTGGATTTGGTACTTCTGATTTTTGGATATTCGAAAATTCAAAATTTTTATACTTTTTTTTAGTCTATTATCCATATGTCAATAATAATAAGTTCAACACCCTATTCATTAGATATTATCTCATATATTCAATATTAGTTACTTTGTTACTGTCTTTGGACATGATTTTACTATTGTTACTTCTTATCGGCCATATTAATGTCTCTGTTGCATTTCCTTAATAGTGCTTTCATTACTTGAATGCTTTATTTAGATTATTGCGGTGAGAATGTGGAACTTTTCACGCAATTTAACATGAGTACTTCATTTCGATATTCATCTTCCTAAAAAGAAGAAACATCTCAACTTATAAGCTCAAAATAGAAAATTCAAAATATCCAAACCGATTAATTCGAAACCGAACTTTAAAAATCTGATCAAATCCGAGCTTATTTGGATGGGATTTGGATTGTCATTTCTTCAATTTGAAAACCGAAAATTCAAACAGAAATTTTTATATCCAATCTGAACTGCCCGAACGCCCACCCCTATTCTATGATTCCGTCACTTCTTAGTGGTAATGTGTGTCAATTAATACAATATGTATGGATTTAAGTTTTTTGAGACTGATAATAAAGAGAACAACTCGGGGCAAGAAGCATCTCGCATTCACGCAGGATCCGAGAAAAGGATGCTTCCTAAGAGATCCCAAGTGTAACATAAAAAAAAAATATTACACTAAGAAATACATTTCAAGATATGATAGGAGATTAGTTATTATTTTTACGTGATACCAATTAATGCTAATAAAGTAATTTATCTGCAATTATCAAATGAGTGATCTGATGAGTTTATTTAATATTTTTATATCATTAATATCAGGTATCTAGAACTTAAATCCTAAACATATATAATCATATATGTTTAATACAGTAATGAAATAGCAGTATTACAAATCCGCCTATGCCCTATGTCAACAAATTAACAATCCTAATTTACAGCTCAAAAAGAAATTTCTCAGCTACTTATCTAGTTAATGAATCTTGATACTTTTGTTCGGATCAAAACACGAGCATCTTGACTAGTTCATCGAATACTTATCGTTACATATATTAAGTAACTCTGATCGATAAAAGTCTAAAGATATGACAAGTAATCATCCATGCATAGCCGTAATTATCATCTTAATTGATTGACCATTAAACCACATTCTTGAATTCTCAAATAGTGGCTCTTGAAAATGTAGCACAAATTTCAAAAATAATCTCTTTATCTCTAATAAGGGAGAAGTAAGATCTGCATATATTTTAGTTTGCGTATATTTTACCTTCCTCGGACCCTAAAATATGAGAATAGGTTGGATATATTATTATTGTTGTTGTACAAAGCAAATTGTGGAGCTGCTGAATTTCCAAGATCTGTCCCATGCAAATTAAAGTCGTTAGTATTGAGGGGAAGAGGAGGATCGATGTGACAGCAATCGAACAAATAATTGCATAGAGAAAAAGCTGCAGCCATCAAATGGTGTGCCTGCTTTCCAACTAATGTATGCATGGTATATATAGAAACAGATTTGCTTTTTGCATGAAAATGAGCTCAAAAAGACATATTCCCTTAAAGGAGATTGGTTACATTTATTGTTTCATTAATGGAGAGGGAATTAGATTCTTACTCCACAATCTCCCTAAATAGATTAACTTTTTCTCTCCATTTTCTCTGCATCACATGTGCAGATGATCTATAGTTGGTTAGCAACCAATTGAGATTTGATCCACAATGTGCTGCATGCTAAAGCAACGTCAAATCTAAATCATAAAGTCACTTAAAAAAGACCCGTTAGAAATATTATTGGGTCGGGTTCACTCACAAGGGTATAAATGAGCGATGAGCCCATTAATAAGTCCTCCTCCTAAACCCTACTTATAACTTATGTATACACCACTATGTGTGTATAAAAAAAGATATTTATTAATATTTCTTATGAGAAATAAACGACGTCTAAGGTTCGACTCACTGCATCTTAGAAAGGATAATTAGCCTATGAAAATCGGGAGTCCATCCGTCAAGTAGGGATTTCCAATGACCAATAGTTTGAGTCGGGTTGAGTCGGGTTGTTTCAGATGATTCGCTTCCGTAGCTAAGTAATACCGTAAGAATACAATGTATATATGTATTATATCCAGCTAGCTAAAAATAGGGGTTGCCTCAACATGCAGCATTTGGGTTAAATGAAAAGTTTATTTTTTTTTATTTTAGGTAATTCAAAATTGACTCCCATCTTAATTGGGATTTTTGTGTACATCCATTACATTTAAAATCTTTAATTGAATGAAGATGTTATATTGTTCCCTTCTATTTAGTTTTAGGTATGTGAAGAAATTAAAGTCAAAAGTCATTGCCTCAAAGTTGAAGTTGGACCACATTATCTTTGGCCTTACATGACTGAGACAGCTTACTAGCTAGAAGGTTACATTATTTTTTCTTTCCACCTTTGCCAAAGAGAATTAATTACCAGTATATGTCTATTCTCTTTCTATATCTAAATTTTAGTTTTTAACATACATGTAAAGTTCAGTGTAGTTTTGTTACTTTTATTAATGCTACTTAATTAGCTAAAAAGTAAAATACAACATGGTAACATGATTACGTATATACAACTAATCCTTTTAATAATCACCTTTTATTCCCTCTACTGTGAATAGAAAACATGTGACGCCCCAAAACTACGTGACCAACACCCGACACTTTAGCCATATCGAGCGAACTAGCTAGCCATATGATAAATTCGACATATGGACTTTAAATTTAAACATTTTTAATTAGAGTTGTAGAGTAGCTACTTGATTGTCCTGTTGATCGACAGGTTTGTATGGTGATACAATATTCTGTTTCAGTTCTTTCACATTTTTGGAGTAACATTTAACTTAAGATCAGAGCTGCATGTAGTAGCCAACTTTTCTAAGGTTTGGACTATGGTGTACTATATTGTTGGATTAAAACGCTTGTGATCTAAGTACCATTTGTTATTTTTTAAAATCCCAGATTAGACCTAATGAGGACTACAGAAGAAAATTCAGAATTTAAAACTTATGAGTTTCTACATTAACAAGTAAATTTACAATAATTACTAGGTTTACAGTCAAATCTTTATAGATATTTATTGAATTTTTAATATATAAATAGAGTCTAAGCAAAAGCTATCGGGTTCCCGTAAAACCGTATATCGTCAAACTCTAGATCTGCACTTCATTTGATAGTGTAAATGCATAAAATTTAAGTTCGTACTCATTATATTCTTGTTCTACAGAAAAATATACGTGCAATTTTAATTCACAGCATTTGAGATTGACATTGTTTATGTAAAAAAGAATTAAGTTATACATACCATATTATAAAATTATAAAATTATTTATACCGACGATATATATAACTTAAACGCGTTAAAGAAGCATAGGAGACAGGACGAAAAGAAGAAAGATACTTTCGATGGTGACATCCCACTAGCGCTTGCCTTTTCCTTTTTCAGATCAACGTTTATAATCATATCATAGGAATGTACATAATATACTGTTCTAAATTAGGGTTTCTAGATTGAATATAAGCATTTTATATATTCTTGATATAATATGCATGGGGTGCTAATCGTCTCTCTTATATGATTTAACCATGATATCGGAAAAAGGAATGAAGCTTACAAAATAGAAAACACTATCCTTATTCAAAACCCTAATATTTACTAGCCAGGTAAAGCACAAAAAAACAGATAAATAAATCCCCTTCCTTTATATTTGTTCTGATCTCTATCTTTTGTTCTTTCTTCTTGCTTAGCTTTCTTTCTTTTTTTCTGCGTACCCTCTTTGGCTATAGTGTGATATTCTCCACCATAAACCTTTTACAAAAGAGAAGAAATATTGGGGCACTAACACAATGGCTTTCTCATCTATTCCCATCTATCTAGATCCTCCCAATTGGCAACATGAGGTAATAAGAATTTTTTCATCTTTTTTCCCTTAGTATAGCTTCTTTACTAAGAAAGCTAGTAATTGGGAAAAAACGATAAATATTCCCACTTTCTTTTACTATTTGAATATATACTTTATAGTACTCCACATAGTAGTATTTGATTTCTTCTCTTCTTGGTAAATTTTGCAGCAAGGAAATCACCACCAACAACTTGGAGTTGCAAATGAGAATCCCTCTCAGTTATCATCAGCTACACTGCCACCTCCGGCAGTTGGAGGAGGTGGCGGCGCAACCGGTTCAATTAGGCCTGGCTCGATTGCAGAACGAGCCAGGCTAGCAAAAGTAACACAGCCAGAGACGGTCCTAAAATGTCCACGTTGTGAATCCATGAATACAAAATTTTGTTACTTCAATAATTACAGTCTTTCTCAGCCTCGTCATTTCTGCAAGACTTGTCGGAGATACTGGACTAGAGGTGGCGCGCTGAGGAATGTCCCCGTCGGAGGGGGATGCCGGAGGAACAACAAGAGAGGAACTAAAGGAAGTAGATCAAAATCCCCCACTAGAAGTGCAAAAAGAAAATGTCCAATTATTTCACCAAATGCCACAACCTCTAATAATAGTATCCACCAATTGCCTCATCCAACACATTTGTCATTCTTGACTACCCCTAATTTGCATAATTTCAGTGACTTCACATCTACTGAAAATGGCCTCAATTTTGGAGGATCTCAACCTCAAGATGGTACAAGAGATCAAATGGAAGTCCAAGCCAGATTTATTGACCAATTTAGATTTCAACAAATGCAACAATTTCCATTTTTCTCCACCTTGGAACAACAACCTAGTAATAGTTTATACCAATTTGAAGCAGCTGCTGAATACCATGTGGGAGAAGTAGCAAATGTGAAGGTGGAAGAAAATAAAGGTACTAATAGTCAAGGGCTAAATTTATCAAGAAACAATTTTGGGGTCACAAATAATCAGTTTTGGACAAACTTCCACTAGCCAACTATTGTGATTTTCATGTAACATCTTCAGAGATAACTCTATCAAGATTGAGCTATTTTTTTTATTTTCCATAATGGTTATGTCCGACTCAACTTGTGCACAACTACTTTACTGAGTATCGATCTGCAATTTTCTACCAGCACAGTATCGAGCAAGCTTGAGCTTTTCGTTTAACTACTACAATCAGGTTCTACCCCCTATTTAATTATAGTGAAGAGATTGAATTATGAAGCAGCTTTCTTGAATTTCAAGCTAGTAATATGGAGTCCCATCGTCTCAAGAGGATTCTCATCTGCTAGAAAACTAAGTAATGGTAGGCTTTAATTTCATTATTTCCCATTTTTTGGTTCTTTAATTATGTACTGGGCGGATGTTTTTAGGTCAAGCGTAGGTTTTTTTTAATTATCCATTCATGGGGTTTAAACACTATCTGACATGACGAGGCTGCTTGGTTATTATATGAGATGAAATCTAATATGCATTGTATTGTACTTAGTACGTGATTAGTTATATATTGATTTATTTTAATGGAATTATATCGATCGGGTCAATATTTTTTCTTCTTCTTCAATCTTTTTTTTTGTTGGTAATTATGACAGGAAAACTTTCATTTTTTTGTGACAATGAGTCTTTCATCAAAGCTTCATGCTTTCTAAAATGATTTACGGGGTTGCATTGGAAGCTCGCGTTCATATATAGAGTCAGCAAGGGGATTCCAGAAAAAATATACTACTAATATGTGACCTTGAGATTTGGATAAAAACTAATTTTTGAACCCCTTATTTGTCACTACACAAGAATCTTCATTAATGTACGTAGGGAGATTCATCAATTTATATATAATTAAAAATAATAATTGTTGTCTATTTACCCATATTAATAATTTTCGAACGAAGGAGATTCTATTGAACCTCTTGACTCTACATAGCTCAGCCATGCTTGTAGCTAGAAGTAATAATATAGGAGTTAGAGTTAAGTGAGTTTCTATGAGCATATAAATCTTTTTACTTGTATATGCTTTAATTCTTTGTGTGTATATATATAATTCGAGTCGAAAATAACAAACTGAGTTGATCCTACAATATTCGCCCTAAATCCAAGTCTTTCTTGTAGCTCATATTGTTATATTCATGTGAAATTGTCAGTGGTGATGCTTAGCCAAGCAAAGCAACAGATACTGAACTAACCGTCCAAATTAGAGTTCATTAAATGCTAGTAACTCTCCCCATACTTTGCAGCTTTTTTTCTACCTTTGTTTACAGAAGCCCTATTTTTCTTCATTTGCCTTTTTAAGGCCAACAGGCCCCTTCAAATTGTTCAGTGGTTAATCTCCTTTTTGTTTCTCACTTAACATTCCGTATTCAGCCTTGTATCAATCGTAAAGTTGTCTTCAGTCATCTATAGATTACGGGTTTGAACTTTAAAATCAGTTATTGATGCTTGTATCGGGATAATTATATGCGTACATCACACTCCTTGGGGTGCGGCCTTCCCCGGACCCTGAAATGCTTCGTGCACCAGATTGCCCTTTTTTTACTCAATGTTCGATATTCGTATTAGGACTCAACTGAATCCAAATTCGCATCGAAATCAGAAGTCTCACATTGGATGGTTGAGGTAAAGCGCTCCATAATAAAAGCGAATCATAACCATGGCTCGAACACAAGATCTCATGTTATTAAGATTGAATGAGTATTTGTCATTCCACCAAAAACCTTATCGGTCAGTGGTTAATTTCGACTTCAATCATAACAAGTTTGTCAGTTATCCTTAATGCTTAGAATGGGTTAAAAAATAGAGTCTGAAACCTAAATAATGGTATTTTGGACTCAAAATATCTTTATACAGTTAAAAAAAAGATTACATTTCTAACTAAAACGCAGTATTATATTGCGTTTTAGTTTAATGGAAAGTTAGTCGTTAATGTACAACGCAGTATAATAATGCATTTTAATTAATAATTTATTTTTAATAGGAAAATGCAGTATTTTCCTATTAAATAATAAACCCACTGTCTTCCCCACGACATAACCCACTGGTTCAAAACATTAAAAAAAAAAAGCCATTTCTACGTCCTCCGATTTAAAAAAAAACAATTGGGCCCCATCTGTCTCACAAAAAGTGTAGAGTGTAGGTCCCGCATACAACCCAAGCCTTCGATTGTTGTAGATTCCTTGTTTCGAGCTCAAAATTTCAAATTTTCGACATTTCTAAAAACATAAATCGAAGTATTCCGATTTAGTTTATGTTGAAACTCGTATAATTATGCATATTTATTTTCTTGAATGTGTTTCCACGTTGATTTGTGTTATGTTTGCTTAAATTTGTATGTTATTTTTACCCGGATTAAATTATTAGTGTTGAAAGAAAAGTTAAAAGTTGAAAAATAATTTTTATTGTTAATAAAAATGTTCATAAATTTCTTTTACTGTTTTATATGTAATTTCGTGAATGTTATGTTCATATGTTTGTTGTTTTTATTTAGTTTAGATTATTTAATTGCTTAAGGAATAGTGGCATTTTAGCGTAGTAAAATATAGAGTCTTATAGCATAGTAAAATATAGAGCCTTTTAGCGTAGTAAAATATAGAGCCTTATAGTGTAGTAAAATATAGAGCCTTTTAACATAGTAAAATATAGAGCCTTTTACCTTAGAATCTCTGTAGTTTAAGTATTTACTAACTACAAACTCTATCCAATTGCACTATCCACGTTGATTTGTGTTATTTTTCTTAAATTTGTATGTTATTTTTACCTGGATTAAATTATTAGTATTTAAAAAAAGTTAAAAGTTAAAAAATAATTTTTATTGTTAATAAAAATGTTCATAAATTTCTTTTACTGTTTTATATGTAATTTCGTGAATGTTATGTTCATATGTTTGTTGCTTTTATTTAGTTTAGATTATTTAATTGCTTAAGGAATAGTGGCATTTTAACGTAGTAAAATATAGAGCCTTTTAGCGTAATAAAATATAGAGCCTTATAGCGTAGTAAAATATAGAGTCTTTTAACATAGTAAAATATAGAGCCTTTTAGCTTAGAATCTCTGTAGTTTAAGTATCTACTAACTACAAACTCTATCCAATTACAGAACTAACAAATTAATATATATTGTCAAATTAAATATCGAGCGTGGAACCCATAGTTATATACCCTGTCCAATTAAAAATTAATTATTTAATTTATAAAACTAACAAAATTTTAAAAAATTAAAATTGACACACATAAGAATTCAGAATAGCTTGGTGCTACTGGGCCTCAAATATCAACATGGAACCTATAGTTATATACTCTGTACTATTAAATAATTAATATTAATTATTATAACACAAATAAAATTCTAAAAATATTAAAATTGACACACATAAGAATTCAGGATAGCTTGGTGCTACTGAGCCTCAATTATCGAGCCTCGAACCCATAATTATATACTTTGTCCTATTAAATAATTAAATAATAATTATTATGACACAAATAAAATTCTAAAAATATTAAAATTGACACACATAATAATTCATGATAGCTTGGTGGTATTGGACCTCAAATTTCGAGCCTGAAACCCATAGTTGTATACTCTATCCTATTAAATAATTAAATATTAATTATTATAACACAAACAAAATTCTAAAAATATTAAAATTGGCACACACAAGAATTCAGGATAGTTTGGTGCTACTGAGCCTCAAATATCGATCCTGGAACCCGTAGTTATATATTTTGTCTTATTAAATAATTAATATTAATTATTATAACACAAACACACAATTAATATTGTTTAATTTACAGTAGACGTCATGGACTTGCCGCCTGTGCATCCTAGACTAGCCTCAGATTAGATATTAGTGTTACAGGGCGACTATAGGTCCGCCTACGTATGGGAGAGATATCTATTGGATCAGACTCTCCGTGCTAAGAGACCGGACGACTTGTGAGACTTTTTGAGGCATAGAGATTTCCATCCCCGCGTAGTTCATTGCCTATGTGCTACGAGCTTCCTTAGGATTTTTTAGATTGGACGACTGCAGCTCGACTGGTCTCTCATCACGGTATTGATAGAGCGGTGGCGACCGGAGACGCACACTTTTCACCTGCCCACTGGAGAGGCCACCATCACGCTTCAGGATGTTCAGGTTTTATATGGGCTGCATATTGATGGACTGGCCGTTGCACTTCCCAAGTATATAAGAGATATGATGCGTCCCCAGTATTTGGATTTGCTGGGGCAATATACTGGTTTCAGGCCATAGAGTGAGGCTGCAGCTAGATGGGGCAATCGCATTTCTGTGACACCTATCAGACAACATATGGAGGTATTGCACCCCGACATTACCGACGTGACAGAGGATCTCCATATTTAGCGGTACACGAGGTTGGTGTTGTTCATTCTTTTTGGGAGTGTCTTGTTCCCGAACACTTCGGGAAATCTAGTGAGTCTGCGCTTTCTACATTATCTTCAGCAGCTAGATGAATTCCCCAGTACAGCTGGGGTGCTGATGTTTTCGCTTACCTGTACAGTAGTATGCGCCGAGCTAGCATGGGCACCCAGGTCGACATATGTGATTTTCTGCCGCTTTTACAGGTGACAACATATTCGAATACTCTGTTCATTACTTCAAATTCTATATAGTCAAAATGTCTCTTAAATTTTACGTCAACCTTTTATGTTAGGTTTGGGCATGGGAACGTGTCCTGCCGTTGCATCCACCTCTACCACCATTAGAGCCGGATGTAGCACCTCCATTTCTCCCTCTAGCTAGGAGGTGGGTTCTTCAGTGTGGGAACTACCGAGGCAGTGATGCTCATCATAATCTCCCCCTTGTCAGGGATGTGTTAGATATGCTGGAGGCTGCACAGGTAAATATGTACCTAAATTTACTTGTTATAAATTCACTTGTGTTGGCATACTCACTTTTATGTTATTATTTGATAGTTCATCTGGACACCATACATCGATGAGTTGATAGCTGATCTGCCCGATTATTGCTCGATCGACCGACTGCTTTGGAGCACTTCCGTCCCGCTGATGTGCCTCGATGTTGTGGAGTATCATGCCATAGAGCGGGTACTTTGCCAGTTTGACCATCCCCAGACTATGCCGAGGGAGCCTGCATGGGTGGCTACACATTATCAGCGGAATGATTGTTCGAGGGTGGACGACGCATTTGTAGGATGGCTAGAGGCGCAGGTCCATATTTGGGAGCAGCGAGAGGACCTGATTTCGCCACCACGTTCACAGATCCAGGAGGCGACTATTGCATAAATACTGCATTATGTAAATAATGGCAAGAATTGTATTTTAACAACAATTTTATTTTAACACAATTTGAACAACGATTTTATTTTAACAGCACAACACAAACATAGCAAATCTAACATAATATAAATTCAGTACAACAAATGAAAATGCATGGCAAGGGAAACATAAAGATACACTACTACACTCAATATATACATGTCATTGTTTAGTCACAACCGCCTAATATTCTCTGCTCCAACCACTTGAGTTGGTCTACCCGCTTATTTTTTTCTTCTTCCACCTCCTTGAGTTTCGCCTTCAACTCTGCAACTTCTCGTTGTATTGTTTTTCATATTCCCACTGCTTCAAACACAAATTATGAAGAGAATACAACTTGTCTTTGTAGTATTCCTGCTCACAGGGTTCATCAATCCATACCTCAAAATTGCATGTAGGTTCATCGGGTTGCCTATAAAACTTATTCATACATGCCCTGTAGCGGAGTCCAGCTTCTTCCCAACAATCGTGCATCATGCATTTTTTGTCGCACTCGCACCTTGGGACATAAAGGGGTTGTTGAGACATTTGTTAAGAGAAACCTTGGTTTTATGAAAATATTTGCTATTGGTTATTGTTAAGCGCAGAAAATAACTATAATGCGCCCGTTATTTATAGGCAAGATATTTTTCAAACGTACTATTATACCACGCTTTAATATTAAATTTTTTTTAGACGAAATAATTTTTGCACAGTCGGTTCAGCTTTTTTCAGACCGAAAAGATAACACACAAAATGTAGTATTATACCACGCTTTACGTATTAAATTTTTTTGAGACGAAACAACTTTTGCACAGTCGGTTCTGCTTTTTTCAGACCGACAAGACAACATACAAAATATAGTATTATACCACGCTTTACATATTAAATTTTTCTGAGACGAAACCACTTTTGCACAGTCGGTTCAGTTTTTTTCAGACCGACAAGATAACACACAAAATGTAGTATTATACCACGCTTTAAATATTAAATTTTTCTGAGACGAAATAGCTTTTGCACAGTCGGTTCAGCTTTTTTCAGACCGACAAGACAACACACAATACGTAGTATTATACCATGCTATACATATTAAATTTTTCCTATTGGTCATTATCCTTTATTTTCTTGTACGTTGCTTTAGTTATTTTCTTCGATTCCTTTTTTAAGACAACGGGCATTTTAAGAAGCAAATTTTCAAGAAGGATAATAAAGGATGTCTTGATTTTATAGGTTTTTTTTTTAATTTTAAGATTGTTCTTCTTTACTAACACCAATAAGTTGAATATTTGAACTACCATATCAGTATCCCAATTCATAATTTTATTTGATAGATATTGCAACATACACAAGTACAGACATATATTACAAAAGATAATACAAAAATAAAAGACTAGGTGTATCCCTGATAGTTGCGTACATTCGACGAACTTTCACCATGAGCTGGATTACCACCACCACGCGCACCAGCTGAACGACATTTACGACGACCGTATCCTGTTTGCAAGCATATGCCACATTTACGCGCATAAACGGTGTCACCAATATCCATTTGATTCCGTATACGCATTCTCTTTTGTACTTGAAGTTTGCACAAATAGTCTTTGTTACACACCATTTAAAATGGTTCCAACGGCCAATAATGCTCAGCACTCAATGGCTTCAACTGCTCACTATACGTGTCTATGTATGCAACAACACTATATTACCTATCAATATAGTTGGTTGCCCCTAAATCAACTTGTTGAAAGCACTTCAACGCATGTGCGCATGACATATGGTAGATGGTCCATTTCCCACATGAACACAACCTGCTGGCTTCATTTACCGTCTGTAGATTATTTCCATGGTGTCCACGGATAGCGGTACGAACTTCAAAAATACCCCGATCGTGATCGTACTGTAAAAATAAATACCAATGTGCTCGACTCCTGTACTTCTCAAATCTTCTCATCGGTATTGGCATAAATTGAGCACCCATGTCCATCCATAATGATGCAGCTCTATGCCTTTCAACAAACCTCTCTGTAATCTGTTTGAATATCATCCGGACCATGGCAGTGACAGGCAATCCACGTGCAGACTTCAACAAGCCGTTGAATGAATTCGACACATTTGTAGTCAGGGATCCCTATTGTCTACCACCATCAACATGCAATGTCCACATGTGAAGCCATGTTCCATTAGCCATGTATAGGCTCGTAGATCTAACTGCTAGATCGCTTCCATGCGCCTCGTGAATTTGCACTGCTGATGCTCAGTTGCTGCCATCCACATTAAATCATGCAAGGCCTTGTCCTGATATTTCTTCTGAAAATTGTCCTTCAGGTGCCTCACACAGTAGCGGTGGTATGCATAGGGTTCCTGCCATTCATGCAAATGCTATATAAAACTTAAAATACCACCATGTCGATCAGATATTAGATAAATACCTGAAAGCTGTTTGACAACGTACTGCTTCAAGTGGTTCAAAAAAAGCGTCCACGTTGCTTCGCTTTCATTGGTACAAATGGCAAAAGCTAGTGAAAATATTTGTTCGTTGGCATCTACTAAAACTGCAATCAAAAGCTTAATATCATACTTTCCATAAATATGAGTAACGTCTATGGAAATTAAAGGACGATAATGTACAAAACCATCAATTGATGGTTTAAATGACCAGAACACATAGTTGAAAATATATTCGGGTCTGTGGACTCTGCTCATGCCTCACTTCAACAACAGTCCCGAGGTTAAAGTATTGCAGTGCGGCCATGTACTTGGGCAGAGATGAAAAAGACTTATCCCAGTCACCATAAATAATTTTAAAGGCACGTTTGCACCCGAGATATGCCTTTCTTTTGGTTATAGTACACTCATACTCTTGGTGGACGACTGTAATACACTCTTTAATCTTGAACATAGTGGACACTTCCAAGTATGGAATCAAGACAAGAGAAATCAAGTCTACATCCAGGTTGAAGTGATTCTCATTGAATGTGTCCATTTCACATATGTGGGTGCTAATATATTTACCCACTTTTCATAACCCTGATTTCTTCTTGCTGGCACGTAATATCAAGTGAAAACCCATAAAGTTTCTACGGCATACATCCTTGTATACCTCCGTAGTTGACTCCCTTACTGTCATCTCATGGCACTCTGTTACGTTGTAGATTTTTACAGCCATGATTAGGCGAGCTTTATCGGGGAAATACATGCTCTTTGCCAGCGCCACTGGTCTAGACTCATCCCACATTGCTGACCAAAATTCGTCATCATCCCTTGTGAGTGCATCCACGTCTGGCATACTTGGCAAATTATCAAGGTAAGGAATATTCCGATCATAAAACGGCACGTGGGACTCGTACGCTCTTGGTCTAACTGGAGGTGGAGGAGCATGCTCCCCCGTTAGCTCAGGTTCGACATTCACTTCCTCCTCATCATCACCCTCATCAGGGAAGGGTCTCTCATCTCCAGACTCATCGGCATTGTTGTCATAATCACTATCTTCTTCCTGACTCTGCGCATCTGCAAAATCACGAGTCAATACGTCGTCTATGGGCAACTATGTGAGGTCAGGAACATCAAGTTGCTCGTTTTCACTGCACAAAAAGAATAAAATGATAAGCTACTCAACTAGATAAATACTTTAAATATAACTATATCACTTTACTTACAAGTCGTACTGTGTTGACGTTCCATGATGTATATTTTCTTGTTGGTGATGACTCCCGGATGGACCGCCATGGTCCAACACGCCAGAACTACGCATATTCCAACTAGGAGCGGGGTCATAACTTGTAAAATTTATATCCGGACGGTACCGCCTATTAAAAATGAGTGTTAATACAAATTCAATTCAAACATAAAATAAACATCGCTAAAGCATAGAAAAATTGAAGTTTACGAGTCGTCTTGTGGATTATATAAAGTCGAAAATTTATTTTGTCGCTGCTCATTCGCTGGTGGTGACAAGTTTAAATCAAGGCAAGCTCTTTCATCAGGAATCTGTCCGGCAAAAACTGCTCCAGAATAACCACCCGATGACTGGGGGTTATCCCTACTATGCACACCCTCATTGTTGGGAACGTCTTCAACCTTGACGTACATTTCCAACAATTTTATTACAATAAATTACCTGTATTCATCGGGATTCTGCAAAAAATCTTTAAGAGTTTCATCGTCTTCGATGTTAAACTCAGAATAATAAGCAAACCCCTACGGAGTCACATAATATGGAAATCTACCGGTTACTTTAAGGTTCACCAAACGTTTCCTCACACCATTTTTTTTACGTAACAATGATACCAATTTATCGTACTCCATTATAAGCGGCAATTTAATATGACACTATGGTGGTGAACTATACCTCACAGAGTTATTCTCCATTACAATCTCATCTCCAATATAATGAAACTCTTATTTTTGGCTCTTCAGACATTATAAAAAAATGCTTGATAATAAGAAGAGAAGTATGAACGGAAGTTTGAAGGAAAGTTTTGAATGGATTTTCATAAAATCCTAACGCCTTTAAATAAGGCAAGTCCTAGCTTGGGGTGCAGAATTTTAGTATGTAAAACGCAGTATAATACCACGCTTTATGTATTTGAATTATTGTTATGTCAGTTATCCGCAGAACACTTATTGGTGGGCCCAAGAAGGAAGTAAAATGCAGTATTATACTGCATTTTAGTAAAACGTAGTATTATATTGTGTTTTACATTAAAAATAATTTTTTTAATTAAAACGCAGTGTTATACTACGTTTTACAATAACGACTAACTTTTCGTTAAACTAAAATGCAGTATAATACTGCATTTTAGTTAAAAATATAATTTTTTTTAGCTGTATAATGATATTTTGAGTCCAAAATACCATTATTTAAGTTTCGGACTCTTAAAAAATATTCCAATCCGGTCTCATAACATAAAGCAAGGAATCTGTAATGTGTCATCACTTTATAACTGACAATTCTAGTACATAACTCTTGAAAAACTCCCACTATAGTCACTAATTTTGGAAGTTACACATTCCCATATGATTAAATGTCTCGTATTTTTGGGAGATTAATAATGTTAGGTTAGTTATTTTTTCACCCTTATTCCAAGAAAACTGTTACTTGCCCATCCTTTAGACGTCAAGAAAGTGAATTGCCATTCTCTTGTTATCACTATAGTTGTACTTGTTTGTGATCTTGTATAGAGAAAAGAGATGGATGAACAAAAGAGAAAGCCATAAACGCCAAATTCTCACGCAAAACAATGCAGTGGAAAAAGCTGTAGCCTCGTTCATGCTTATCATATTAGACCTCCAATCCATATTATATTGTTCATACTCCAAATGTTAAGTATCGACTCTTGTTAAGTATGACGCCCAAGGATCCCACACGTATAAGATGTCATCTTTAGATTTTATTTTGTATCTTATACTACTGACACTAGTTGTAATATGTTCCTTTTTATCTCATAAATTTATGAATCAAAATCTTATATTTCTGGGTCCACGAAAATCTAAGTTCACAAAACTATAATAAAAAATAGATATCTCATACAACTAATATCAGTGGTTTGAGACACAAAATAAAATTTTCTCCTCTTTTATATGCATATATAATGACGGGCTTACATATAAGTGTTTTTTTTCCCTGAGGAATCTAAATGGGATTTGCCTTTTGCAATAACCAAGACTAAGTTTACACTAAGAATAAAGCCACACAAAAACAGGATAGCAACAGTCAAAAAGCATCTCCTCTCTGCATTATATCACGTACTTTCCTCAGCCCCACTCCTCCACAAAGTCACAAAAAGATGAAAAAAAATAAGAAGTAAAAATAAAAATCCAAGAGTATTATGATGGTTTTTGGTCGGTGGACTGATTGTACTAGTAAATATTCCCAAAAACGAAGACGAACTGGGGGTATCTGAGAAAGATTGAAGTGGGAAAAGAAGAGAAATGGCAAGGGAGAAGGCCCCCCACAGAGGCACAATGCGAAATTAAGTGCTCTATCATTTGTGATTGTGAATATTATTACTAGTACGACCTCCTATCTCACATGATAGTTCTATTCATAAATTTAAGGGGTATGATGAGATGGTTGGAGTTATTAGTGGCAAAATGTTAAAAGAAAACAGTTATCTATCCATATTATTTTTTATTCGAGTTAATTTTATTGATGGTTATTGAATTTTTGTGTTTGTTATTCAAAAGTTATTTTTTTTATTTTGCAAAAATCATCTAACTTTGTGTTCATTACTCAAAAGTTACTTTTCTTTCTTTTGTTACACAAACCATTTTACTTTATTCTAGTTATCACAAAACTCACACTTGCCAGATTTTATAATATTTTTACTTGAAAAATCTATTATGTCCTTGATATTATATAAATCTTCATATTTATGTAATATCTTGTATATTATATACTATATAATATATTTTTACCTAGGTATTTTATTTATAACTAAAATAAATTAATATTATTTTATTTATTATTTTTATAATATATTCGTATATTTAATTTTTTCTTAACGTTAATTTTTAAGATATATTAGTAGTGTTATTAAATTTAGCAGTAACTTTACTATGAACAAACATCACATCAACGTTCTTAGCCACTCCTAATGAAATAGTTTTAATAAGAATTATAAAATCAAGCCATATTCTTTAATCTAATAAATAAATTACCAACATTTATTAAACTCACACATCAGATTACAGTTTCAAATAAATAATATAATAAGTAATATCAACAGATAAAGCTTAAAATTTAATATTAAACTCAATTATCTTTTAAAAAATTAAAAGTTTTACTGACTATAAAAACTATCATGTGTTAAACAAATCTGATTTTGTTATTTCAAATAAATATTTCTTTGTCGTTTTCATATTTGAAAATATGTTCGTGCCTGAATATGATTAAACAAATTCAGTATCATGGGAAAATTAAACGTACGAATATATTATAAAAATAATAAATAAAATAATATTAAATTATTATAGTTATAAATAAAATACCTAGGTAAAAATATATTATATAATATAGAAGGTATTATATAAATATGAGGATTTATATAATATCAAGGACATAATAGACTTTTCTAGTAAAAATATTATAAAATCTGGCAAATGTTACTTTTGTGATAGCTAGAGCAAAGTAAAATAAATTTTGTGTAATAAAAAAAAAGAATAGTGACTTTTGAGTGATGAACACAAAGTTAATTTATGTAACAAAACAAAAAAAAGAAATGCGACATCTGGATAACAAACTCAAAAGTTCAATGACCATCGATAAAATTAACTCTTTTTTATTCATTAAAAAATGGGTTTGATAGCAAAATTTCTAAAAACGGGTCAAATATGGATAACAACTACATTATCCACTTAGAAAATAGATAACCAATGGATAAATAATGAGTTTAACTTTTTTATTTGTAAAGCTTCAAATTGGGGTTTTCTCAAGTTTAGGAGACTATGAATTCTTCCAAAAGTGATCATAATCAAGAAGTCATGGATATATATATTCATGCTATCTTCCGGTTAAACAGTTTTTTATCCGTATTAAATATTGATCGGATCGAATAATTTAATTTATCTATTTTTACATTACCTGTTTTCGATCCGTCCATACCTGACCGGCGGTTTACCATCTTTAATTGGAGCTATCGAGTTTAGCTTTTGGAAATGCAAATATTTTTGTATGGACTAAGGAGCGTTTTACTCCCATGGTGGGTCTATCCGACATCGACATGTATTCGAATTAGTTGGACCAGTAGAAAGTGAATTCGCATAGTTAAACCGAAAAAAGTTTGTGCCGAATTGTTTGACGTCAAAAATTAGAAGTCACCTATAATCACTGAATTTATTTCAGCGAGGCGTTTAAGGGAGTTCAATAAAATGTCTTATTTAACTTAAGGAATATGTAAAAATCATTAAAGAACAAATATTACATATCGGAGGTATATAATAAGTTTCTTACTTGCTTCCATGGGTCATTTTGACGTGTCATTTAAGTTATTGTCAAACCTATTTTGAACACACTTAATAGTCTTAATCGTATTATTTGACCAATTTACCTTTATTTCCTCCGGAAATGAGCAAGGGAAGCCACATGGTCACAAGGGTGGTCAATTGACCATCTTTCATCGAAAAATTATATTATGTATATAGGTAAAGTATTGAACACCCTTTGTTAGAATTTTTTTTACTTCTTTTAAATTTGAACACCCTTGAAAAAGTCCTAACTTCTTTACTGAAAATGAGTAATTTATGATTTTATGCCTTAATGGAGTAATAGTAAGAGGCAAAGCAGGAAAGAAAAAAAAAAGTACTTAGTTAATGCTTTTCTTGGCCCATCTCCAACCTTTACCCCATTTTTTGTCCCCAAAATGAGGATTTTTCTATTTTGGGAACAACTTACTCCAACCATTCCCCCATTTTTTCCCTAAACTTTTTTATATTCTTCTCTCTCTCTTCTATATTATATTATTGTCTTTTATTTTAATTTTATTTTTTAATTTCAAATAAACAAATTCCATCTTTTATTTTTATTAATTTGTAATTTTCATAATTAAAATAATTTTATAAAATTTTAAATAATATAATTTTTATGTTTATTATTAAATAACATAATAACTTAGATCCCTACTAAGTTATTATGCTATTACCGTAGTTTTAATTTTTATGTATTTTAATTTAATGTATTTTCAATTGTCATGTATTTTCAATTTTAATGAATTTTCATTTAATGTATTTTCAATCTTCACTTTTCAATTTTAGCAACATCTAATATTTTATATTCGCACATTTTAATTTTAGCAACATCTAATATTTGATATTCACAACATTCATTTTTTGAGATAATTATATATTTTTTGTACAATTATAACTTATAATAAAATTAACTTATAATTTTACATAAAAATAATAAATGCACAAAAATTTAATTTATCAAAATTATACACCAAAGTTAAGATATAATAGTAATATTATAAAAATATTACATAAACATAATTAAGTGTATATAAAGAGATAAAATAAAATATTAAATAATAAAATAATAATAAAAAAGTGATGAATAGTAATGGGGGAGATGAATAGTGTACCCCCATATTTGAGGGAACACTATTCATCCCCATTTTGGGGATAAAAATTGGGAAGGGTTGGAGTAAAACTTCCCCCAAAAATTGCCCCCATTATAGGGGATGGGGGCAAGGTTGGAGATGCCCATATAGCCTGTTTGGCCAAGCTTATTTTTGGCAAAAAATTTTTTTTTTTTTGGGCGAAAGCACTTTTGGCCAAAAATTGAGGTGTTTGGCCACGCGTCTAGAAGGAAAAAAAGTGTTTTTGAAGAGAAGCAGAAGTAGTTTTGGAGAAGCAGAAAAAAGTAGCTTCTCTCCAAAAGTACTTTTTTGAGAAGCACTTTTGAGAAAAATACACTTAGAAGCAGTTTTTAACAGCTTGGCCAAATACTAATTGCTGCTCAGAAGTGCTTTTCAAATTAATTAGCCAAACACAAACTGCTTCTCACCAAAAATACTTTTGAGAAAAATACTTTTAAAAAAAATGCTTCTCAATATAAGCTGATTTTTGTAGCTTGGCCAAACGGGCTATTAGACATTGTCTAAGCCTACAAATATTTGGACCAAAATTTTATTAAATTAAGTGATAGATAAATAGTCGCAACACACGAGTATATACTGTCCATTGAATTAAAAACCTGCTTATACACAAGCATTTCTATTATATAGAAAAGTCGAGTGTGGTCGACCAATAGCATAACTGTAATTTTAGCTTAAGGGTAAAACTGTCATTTCAATCTATAGCTCACAATTCTAGACGCATTGAATCTTCCAAAGCACAACAAGAAATATCGATTCTTTGTTTCTCAATTTGTAGCTTTTTCTTTCCCTATACTTGTACAAGTTTTCCTCAAATATTAGGGCTTTATTTTCCTACCCACTTTGTCTTTTGTAATTAGAGAGTTGGTTGAGGTATAAGAGCAGGGCGAAATTTGGATTTTCTTGCCGGCTATAATAGAAGTCTTTTCCACGTATTTGCTGCTCTTAAGGTTGAATCTGTGGGAACAAGTATTATGATTGAATATAGAGTGATAATATTCTTTTTAGAGTATTCTTTATTTTTAGTTCACTTGCTTCTTCACTTTCTTTGTCATGAGCACTTTATGGGGGATAATGGGGTTGTTTTGCTTTAATTTTCTCAATATGATCATATATTTCGCATAGTGCACAACTTCGAGAAAGGTAAAATAGTATTGATCTAATATTTTTGCTCAATTCTTAGGGATAAATTATACATATTGATTTGTGCAGAAATGAGATCTCATAGTCAGGGATATTATCTCTTTTTTCCTTTGTATATTTTTTTTCTACCCTTCTGCCTATTCAGGGGATGCGTGTGCCCTGTTCCCTTTTCCTATTGTTCTTCAAGAAACCCAGGGATAAAAAACAATCAGAAACCTATTAAATTTTGGTTTCAATTTTCTTTTTGTAGTGAATATCATATCGTTGCTTTCTTAATATTGTTCTAAACACATTTTTTTTAGAAGAACAAACTTTAGATTATCGATCACTGATCCACGGGAGAATTTCGTTGATCTAACGGTTTTCAATTAATGAATAAGTTCTTTTAAATTCTTAGACAACTACTAAACTAAACGAGATCTTCTGGTCCTCTGTTTGGTTTCCAGCAATAGAACGGGTGTTGGGTTAACTTAATGTATCTTTGGTTATATATAAGACAACAATTTATATACTAGGAAGATCCACTGAACTAATTATGTGGAGTTTTTTGAAAGGCTTTCTGCAATCTATATAATCTAATATTGATTTGCATTGCGTTTTATTTCTCTTGGTGGTGGAAGCTTGTGTTTTAAGCTATAATAGATAGAGTGTTTTCTATTGTGAATTCAAATTTTGAATGAGTCTCTTATTTAACTGATTTCTTATAAATATGTTAAATTTAACATAGCATTGCTAGCTGAATGATGTGATTTATCCCTTGATAGAGAAAGATGCTCACATTAGGAAGTTGATTCGAATAAATTTAGCTGAATATTAAAATCTTTGTATAAGAAGGAGTTATTTTGGATAAGGAATTTTTCTTTTTACTGCTCATATAATGCCTATTAGGTTATAAAGTTTTATCTGGCTAAAAATTCACTTCCATTAAAAAGTAATAGTTCTATTATTTTGCCCTATTCTCTGTTTACAAGACTAATGACCACTGAAAACATAAAAAAGAATTCGAATTGTGTTAACTTTGTGTTAAACTTAAAAAAAAACATCCTCTCTGATCATATCATTGTTCAGGTGGCTAATTTTAGAGACGAGTACAAAAATAATCATTTGATATTGTTCTCCTTCCGTATTCTTTTCTATTTCTCACTTTGAAGAAACTTTAAAGATACTTAAGTGTCCAATATTTGAGGAAAAATAAAGATGCACTAACACAAATAATCTCTTTTAAATTAATAATAAATCTTCATAATGAACTATATAGAACTTCATCTATGTAAAATTTCATTAAATTTTTTTAGTGAAATCACAAGTTCATGCAACAAGTGTTCATTTTGGGAAAGGAACTTTGTCACCATATTTTACTTATTAAGATTGTTCTTTGATTCTTTGATTCTTTGAAGCAAAAAACAGGCAAGTCAAACTTCACTTTTATTTGTAATTTTTTCCCTAATCCACCAAAAGAAGAAAATTAAAAAGATGCCAATGGCCTTTTTGATAATGATTTTTTTTTTTTTTACTAATAATCAGCCAAGTGTATTATATTGTTATATTTGATTGATTTTAACTCTTTTGGATAATTTAAAGCTCTTTAGATATTCGCCTATCAATGGAAATTAAACTTGTTTATTGAATAGTTTGGAATAGATCTATGGACTATATTCACAACTCTCTACTTCACAGAGTGTGAATGGAACATGATGAAGGTTGTAACATAATTCAGGCCAGACTCTTTATCTTTATTAGATTGGTAACCTTTGTTTTGTTATCAATTTAATCCAATTTGCTAAAGAATAAAAAATTATGCCCAAATATTAATCTGGTTTATAGCTCATAAGCTATTCATCATGAATCTGGTTGTTCCTATAATATTATCATTTTAGCATATGATTAACATGGAGGTCCGTTCTAGGAACATCAATATTGGTGTTATTACCTATTCATGCCATGAAATAAAGTTTCATGTAGCTAGATATTGAATCACCACATGCTATCTTTTCCTATTCTTTCTTATTGCTCTTCGCCTAATAGTTTTTCATATAATTTTCTTGAAATGTATTTCAAGTTTGTATTCCATGTACATATTTTATCTGAAAGTACAAATGGTGAATTGATTTACCATCTTCGCATATTGTGGTAGAGTAATATTCACTTGGCCACTTGGTTAATGCTTGATAATTTGGTTTATTCTACTTTTTCAATACATGAAGCGCACGAGGATGATAGGATTCATGTTATTTACAAATGGAATGTGCGGTGACATTCACATATATGCTATCTTTTACTTATATAATGTACTATGAACGTGCTGTTGTGATGACTACTTTTGACTTCTTCTGTTTTTTCTTTGTTTGCAGATTAAAACTACCCAACAGAACTAAGAGCAAAAATTTACTTGCCATGGTTGCAGAAGACTAAAGCTCCTCCTCCATCACTTAAATTAGTCTATATTGTGTTTAATTTTATTTATTCAATTATCTTTAAGTTTTTGTTATCCACATGCTTCAATTGATTCTAACATGCCAGTAGAAATAGCTCATTTATCTTGTATGTTGTCTTTATTTTTATTTCTCTTTTGCAAGCTATTTATTTAATTGTTTGTTTGATATAAGCAAATTAGTTGTATTCCAATCAATACCTTGATGCTTTATGTTGTAATGATGTATTTTTTTAGGATTATAATTGTGCATGTTCAGTATCTTCATTATCACATAAATTTAATATATTTAGAGGCTAAATTTTATCTCTACAATTAGTGCATTGCTTCTTTGTCAGTCTTCCTTAAGTAATGGACTTCAAATTGAACGCCCGATAAAGAATTTACTTTTATAGGAGGCTTCTGGTGTTTTTATCGTACTACAGATTTGTAAAAAATTCCTTAGATTATGACATTCTTACCCTGCTCAATCAGTTCAAGCAAGTCATTTATAAAGACCAAGTAACAATCAAAGCATAGAATTTGGACAAAGATGTATGACGGAGCTGAATTACCTATTTATATTCTTATTTATGGTATCTTAGTCATGCAGTTATGGTAGCTACTTACCTGCAGAAGGTGTTTCAGCAACTAAGTCATAAACAAGTAGTGCCTTTTGACCATCATTTTGTATGGTTATTTTCGTAGATGTCATTTTAATGAGGGACGAGATTCATTGTTCTTAAATGCGCATTCTAAATATATATGCTTCAAGTAGTAGGTAGTCTTTTACGTTTGGTACTGTTTACTAAGGATGAAACTTGTGCTTGTGTAATCATGGTTGTTCTATGGTACATGTTTCTATTTAAGGTCTAAATACTATTTTCTAAAGTTTAGAAACAACCCTTAAACTATTTCAACATTCTAATTGTTGGGCCCGAGCTATGCACGGGCAAGCCTCCTCTAGTAATTAAATAGAAGGAGAATGCATGTACATATATACGTTAGTGCATTGTTGATGTGACCACATGCATCAACGTGAACACGTTATCTGTTTCCATTGTTGCTTTCACTTTTTCTTATAGCTGACGTCCTAATTATTCATTCTCTCCAATCTCTTTCTGCTTTTTTATGTCTGGTCTTCCAATACAAGCAGTACTCTTATTCTCTCTTCATTTCTCTATGAAGGCCTCACGTTCGACAGGCCGGGTTGGGGCCGATCTTTCCACCAAATGCATACGGCCCGGGGTTGAAGAGTTGATCACACCACAGAGCTACATTCTTCCCATCTTCCCTGGAAGAATTTATTGCTTAAACAATCATTGAATTACTAGAAATGAGTGAATAAAATTATTTTTCCTTTTGTATCAAAAAGTTATTTTTCTTTTGCTATTTCACTGAAAAGGTTATTTAAGTCGGCAAGTGATTATGTATTCGGCCACTTTTTAATGGCATGACACCTGATTTTTAAGTCCCAAAATAAAAATATTACACCCAAACTATTGTCACTATTAGAAATCCGGTAAATATTGACCAAAATTTTCCGACCAACGTTGGTCAGTAAAAAAAAGACACCAAAGTTGGACGGAAACTAGAAGAAAAATATTTACATTTATTTTTTTTAAAAAATGCCGACCAGCATTGGTCGGTAAGTTGGTCAACAAGTTGACTGGACTGGTCAGACATGCTTAGTCAAAGAAACTTTCACATTACCGACCAACTTTGATCGGTAATGTGGACCCATTTTTTAAAATTTTAATAGTTATATTATTATTTAAAATATTTTATAAAATTTAAAGAAATTTTCTTTAAAATTACCAACCAAAGTTGGCCGGTTAATTCAGGGGAAACATTTACCGACCAACTTTGGTCGGTATATTTTAATTTCTGGAAAAAAACCGACCAAAGTTGGTCGGTTATTAGGTCAACATTGGTCAAAATTATGAATCACTTTTATATTTACTATCTAATTAATATAAATATAATCCGTTAACACTTCTGTAATACAAATAATGAATACACTAACATATACTATAACATGCTATATATGTAGTTAAAGTAGTACAACGAAGTATGGTCCATCCAAATATGTCGCAATCACAGGGATCGCAACCATCTTCATCAGCGACTCCATCTATTTCAGGCCTTCGCCTGCGAGGTAGTAGCTCTGACCCCCTACACCATCCACACATGCCTCTGATACACATGCTTCGAACGATGATGATAATGACGAGGAAGTGCATTATGATTAGTATGGCAGGATCATCATAGTCCTTGAGGGTGATGGGTAAGAGTTATTTGTTATTTTTACGTTTATTGTTTTGTAATATTTTTACTAAGATATTAATCTATTTTTATTGTTAAATTGCAGGTTCATCCCGAGTGATAAGACCACGAGGATAATCACCAAAGCCATCAGAAAGCTTTATGATGGCCCTTATGCGACTTGGACTGATTTTTCATCCTCGCTGAAGGAGTAAATTTTCAATCAATTTAAGGTATAAATGTTCTTTTAAGCAGTTTAATAATTTATATTTATGATATTTTCATATAATATTTAACTTTTGAAATATAGAGCAAGTGTGTATGGGAACACCGCTATGGCGCGAAAGTGGCTGCAAATTTTCATCATAAAACTCGCAAGCGGTTGTCGGATGCTTTCTCCAATGCTAGAAAGAAAAACAAGAAGTCCGACTGGTTACTTCAAAATTTATGGGATGATTTGCAAAGGCAATGGCTTACAGCAAAGTTCTTAGAGAAGAGCGAAAAAAGAAAGAAAGCTTGTGCATCTGAGAAGGGAGGCTCCTTGCACACTGGAGGTGCGATCAGCCCAGGGACAATAAAACGAAGATTGGAACGTAATTGCTTAAATTATTTTAATTTTTAAAGTATATCTATTCTTTTTATTAACTAAATTAATTTCTTTTCAGGAAAAGAAGTTGGGGCGTCCTATGATCCATGATGAGCTATTCAAGAAGACGCATATTGTAAAGACGAAGAAAGAGACGAATCAAAAAAGGTGGGTCGATGACCGGGCCTCAACTATATATGTAAGCTTTCACTTTTCTTTAAGTATTTTAGTTTACTTTTATATAAATTTTGAAATACTAATTCAATTTAAATTTTCGTATAGTGTCCCTACCAAACTAACGTGGAGGAATTCATCTACACTCAGCTAGTGTCATGACCCAAAACCTGACCCGTCGTGATGTCGCCTATCGTGAAACTAGGCCAACCTCAACTCCACAATCAACCTGATAATAATAAGTTTGAAGAACATTTACGGAAGCTTTTAACAGTTAAAGAACTATTTGAAACATAAGAAATTCCAATGATAAAACAATCCAGCTCAAAACCGGGGTGTCACTAATGTGCATGAGTGTCTAAGGAAAAATACATATTCTCATATAATAGCTAAGGGAATAACTGAAATACAATTGGAGAGTAAGGTGAGTATCTAAGGCCTGTGAATATCGTGCAGGTACCTCAATAATCTTCTAAGTCAGAAGCCTCGATCAAACATCCGTCACTGGATCCAGAGTGCCTGAATCCGCACACGAGGTGCAGGGGGTAACGTGAGTACACCAACTCAGTAAGTAACAAGTCCAACCTTTGGACTGATAGGTAGTGACGAACTCAACCTCCTCAAGGATAACTGAAATAATGTACAGAAACGTAGGCATGCTTTCACTTAAATAAACAGCTCAAACAATAAAACAGAGCAGGTATGAACATGGTAAAGGAGTGTAACTCCGCTACATCTACATGTCAATGCAGATGCTGTATGGAATGCACCATGCTGAGTGCCTTATGTGCCCACAACATCCAATGCTCATCCACTCAGTACTGTATATGGCTCATACGGCCTAGGGAAGATCCATCCAAGAATATATACATCTCTAATAGTAATCACTCAGTACTGAGGAGGGCCATTCCAATCTATGAAGAACATCCATCTCTAGATAATATCAATAACAAAGTCACAACCACTCGGTATTGTATATGGCTCACAAGGCCCAGGGAAGATCCATCCTGGAATATATACACATCACTGACAATAGTCATCCAGTACCGAGGAAGGCTATTCCAGCCTATGGAGAAGATCCATCTCCAAATATAAATACTTTGGACAAGATCCATGTCCAGGGAAGATCCATCCCTCAATATCATCAACTGCGCTCACTCGGGGTGTAAAGACTCCGGAGGGGCTTCTCTCTTTAGCCTAAGCGCTATAACAAAGCCAATGAAGGCATGTTCAATGTCTCGCTGCGGCGTGCAGCCCGATCCCATACTGTCACTCAATATCAGACTCTCGGCCTCACTCAGTCACCACTCTCTGGTCTCACACACACGGGAAAAATGTCATGATACTAGCCCGAACAATGATATGATGTGTCAAATAACAATAATCGAGATTGAGGCATGATATAATATGCATGAACAGGACTGAGTATAGAATACAAATGAAGCAAATGATATGACAGCAAAAAATGACCTCTCGGGTCTCAACAGCATTGGCGTAAAGCCTTAACATCATAATTAGCATGATTTGTAGCTCATTAACTTAATCACATAATTACAACACAGATTTCAACAAGAAAGAGTCAATAAGCAGTGCCATAGAATGATCCAAGCCGAAATTCTCACGGTGCACGCCTACAAGCCCGTCACTTGGTATTTGCGTCACCTCAATAGTAATCATAGAGCACATAGTTCAGGGTTTCGAACCCTCAGAACCAAATTTGGAAGCGTTACTTACCTCAAGCCAAGCCAAAAATCTAGCCCGCGATGCCCTTGCCTCTCGATTCGACCTCCAAATGCTCCGAATCTAACCAAAATCAGGACCATAACATCAATATATGCTAAGGGAGCAAAACTCACTCAAAAATAATCAAATTACATCACAAATCCCGAAATGGTCAAACCCGACCCCTAGGCCCATGCCTTAGATTCCGATAAAAATTACATCACTAAAATCCTTATCCGCCAACGAGTCTATACATACTCACATCAAAATCGAACCTCAAATAGACCCTCAAATCACCACTCAAAGCTTTCCAAAACTCAAGCCCTAATCCTTTATTTTTGGGCTTTAAATCCCACTAATTTCATGATTAAACAATAGAAAAATCATCATAAACACAAATAATAAGGCCCAAGAAACTTACCCAATTGAAAATCTTTGATTCCTCTTAAAATCATTACCCAAAGCTCAAGTCCCGGCGAAAAATGGTGAAGAATGATCAAGAATTCGCGAAGGAGCCTTTATATACACTCTGCCCAGCACATCCGCATATGCGCTCCCCATTATACATCTACGGAGCCGCATCTGCGCGAAATCCTCTGCTTCTGCGGAATTTCATTAAAAGGCATTTTCGCTTCTGTGATTGCCTGACCGCACCTGCGGTTATCGCAAATGCGGGGACCAAACCGCACCTGCCACCCCTGTTGCACACATGCGCTACATAACCGCTTCTGCAAAACTCGCACCTGCGGTCACAAATCCGCATGTGCGGAAATAACAGGAACAGCAAAATATGCAGCACAACTCAAATTCCAAACTTCCCGTCAACCACTCAAAATCAACCCGAGGCCCTCGGGACCTCAACCAAACAAGCCGACAAGTCACGTAACATCATTCAAACTTTCTCCAACCTTCGGAACGCTTAAAACAATATCAAAACATCAGATCACCCTCGGATTCAAGCCTAAGGATTTCAAAAATTTGCGAATTCCGAATTCGATCAAAAAGTCTATCAAACCTCTTTCGAATGACCTAAAATTTTGCACACACGTCTCAAATGACACCACTGACCTACTCCAGCTTTCGGAATTTCATTCCGACCCTGATATCAAAATTTCCAACTAGAAAGCGTCAAAATATCAATTTCGCCAATTCAAGCCTAAATCTACCACGAACCTCCAAATTACATTCTAAACATGCTCCTAAGTCCTAAATCACCTCACGAAGCTATCCCAATCATAAAAACCAAATTCCGAGATCGTTTACTCACAAGTCAACTTCCGGTTAACTTTTCCAACTAAATGGCCAACTTAAAGAGACTAAGCGTCTTATTACTCTATAAAACCACTCCGAACTCGAATCAACCAACCCAATACCACATAATACAATTGAACAAGACATGAAGAAGCAAAAATACGGGAAACGGGGCTGAAATTCATAAAATGACCGGCAGGTCGTTATAGCCTCCCTTACTTAAACATACGTTCGTCCTCGAACGTGCCTAGAGCTATTCCGAAAACATCAAATCGTTGTATAACCTTACCATGCACATACCCAGGGTTTATCCCACGTCACCCTATCTCATAAAGGTCCAATAGCATAATGTAACTGAAATTTCACAATCCAACCTAGCCCCTAAACCTTAGAACCAAATTTCCACTTTCGAAATTTATCTATAAGGTCAGAATCTCACATCCGTACACCGAATAAATCTGAACACGTTGTAAAAAGCCGTAATTACAACTCAAAATGGAAACCATAGGGTATACCATACAACACGAACACTCATAGCAAAGACTCCAAATCACGGCAACTGTTTAAAACAACCAAATATCGATAATAAACCTCTTATCAAATAAAGCCTCATTCCAACACTTTTGTACTGCCAACGATGAATGAAACACGCAGAAAATCATAACCATTCCTCAGATCAACTAGTCGTGGAGCTCCCTCTCCTTCGGCAAGGACCATAGTAAATTTCTAAGCCGAATCTCGCTATTATCCATCCAACATGCTGAAATCAAATCTGATTGTATCCATTTTAGATCCTAATGACCTCATCTCATCCAACACAACTACTCTAGTGACATGACACATCGATACAATGTAAATCCACAACTCGTTCGACCCGCGCACCAATAAGCAACAGTTCGAATGTACTCAAATCATGGAATATGACCCAAATGAGAGAGTTATACTGCAAGCTCACTAGTACCACCCCAACGCAATGCTGAGAACCCATCACATATCGTAGAACTAGAACACACGAATCTAACCCGAAGGATCATACCTCCACATAACCTCGCTCAATGCGCGACCTTATCCGAACACTAGTCTACATGAAACACCTCAAGTCACTATGCTCAAAATCAACAACCAAGCGCAATTTACTGCCTAGAACCAAAAGCAAATTATCATAACCATGATGAAACAAATTACATAACACCACACAATCCGAAAGGCCATAATCGATATGCCATCCACCGAGCAATACTCAATACTCCTCCCGCTCGAATTCATCTATGAGACCCCTATAGAACCACAGCATATGTGCCTATAAACAACAAATCATAATGCCCCGCAACGCGGAAAGGTAACTCGTAGATCTCCCTAGAACACTAATAAGCTCAATAACAATCGAATCAACACATTTCTCGACAATATCAACTCGGAGTCAACAAGGCCGAAAAGATGCAGAATGCATATCCATATTGACCTAACAATAAACCCCCTTATCAAGGAGTCCCTGAAGCTGTTCCTTCAACTTTTTTGACTCCGTCGATGCCATACGATACAACGCTCGGCCACCAAATCAATAACAAAATCAATAGATCCTGTCCGACGACATGCCCAGCAGTAGGAAACACATTCGGAAAGATCCCTCACTGCCAGAACTGAATAAATAATAGGAGTCTCTACACTGATATCCCCCACGAAGGCCAAATAAGAAAGACAACCATTCCCACCATCTGCTGGGTCTTCAAAAATAAAAATTACCCTACTAGAAACATAATCTGTCAGACCTCGCCACTCAATCAGTGGCATCCTCGACATAGCCAATGTCGCCGACTTAGCGCAACAATCCAGAATAACAAGACACAGAGACAACTAGTCCATACCCAATATCACATTAAAATCGAACATTAAGGAGCAAAAGATGTACCCGGGGTCTCCAAACCCCCGATAGTCTCCACACAAGACCGATATACGCATTCTACATAACCTGTTTATGAGAACTCCCAGCCCCTAATTTCATAAAGCGTACAAATCACAATATCTGATCCCAGCTCCACCGCTCGAATATATAATACTCCTCTAGTACTCAATCATTCCACCGGGGATACTCTTATAACTCCTCTGTGCCTCCAAGCAACTTGAATATCAACAGTCTATCCAACAAGAGAGTGCCACAATACCAATGAATTACCCTTACTCAAACATATTGCCTTTTCTGAAATGTTTATCCTCATCAAGACGCACAATTTGTAATATCATTTGCCTAATCATCTGAAACTGCTTGTGCTGCCTAAGAATTTATAACCTCCCTTTTAGAACTGAACCGTGACCTTTCACATGCCCATCTCAACCCTACACAACATACCGCATATACCATGTCATCCTATGACAAATATGATAACTTCATAATCCATACTGAGTCACAAGCAACTGTGTACTCCACTAGCCAAGAACTTTCCATTTGGTCCAATCTAGAAGAAAATTGCTATACATCACATGCTCTTCAAGCCAGTAGAAATTATACATCTCTAATCGTGGTAGGAACCATCAAGAATTTCCCGAATACCATTTGCACAAAACGAAATCGTCAGAACTGAATCCTCCTAACTCAACCTAGCCACGCAAGCCACCAAAAATCGAAGAGCATTGCCACGATAAAATTGTAGAAACTCATTACCTCATAAGCACCCAAAGAACTAATCATATCCCTTACCATGCCGATCTAGCCTACTACCAAGCTGTCCTATCTATCCAAGTTACTTCTAAATTTCCTTCAAATTGATATTTCCCCTTGCCATAATACCGCAATCCTCAACCCATACTCACCACACGAGACTCAAGCATGAAACCGCAACGTGTAAGGCTCCCAAGCCGTTCTATACTTTCTTAAATATTCCCAAAAGCACCACATTCAACATACTTACCCTGAAGAGACTTTCTGCGAATCCAAATCCATTATCTTCACCTTCCTGATACTGATGTGTAGAATCCATAATAATATAGGAATGCCACAAGTCTTAACACTCTCCAATGTAAACCTCAATTTTTGGTCAAATGTACCCCTTGAGGATCTCCAACTATTAAATATAAGTCTCGAATTCATTAAAACCATTCTTGGGAGTCATCCACTCTGTTTAGGTTTCAATTACACTAATCAAATGAACCGACGATTTTTGACCCATGAACAACACCTAAAGAAGTAACCCATCCTTCTAAGCAACTGAGTGAATCCTAGTCCATACCCGTTACATCCCTTACAATAACAACTAATTCATCCAACGTTTCTCATATGACCACAAAGCATAGCACAACCCTTATCCAAAATTTTCTTTACTCGAGCCACCTTCGATCTCAACCCCTATAAGCCATAACTGAGTCACTAATATACCTCATCTGAAACCAATACAACATATAACCGTGCAATCAACTAATCAATAGCGGACTCCCCCACTTGTCTCAAAGCTATAGACCAAAACACCTAAAAACTCACAATGCTCATACTCTATTTCTGCCATAATACCATGGTGAGATTTAACTAAACACTTCATAAGTTCATGCAACATAAACCATCTAGTTTTTCAAATCACCTGCAATTCTCGCGTTCACCCTCATAACAGTCAAGACAACTCCCGTACGTGATCCAAGCTCAAACTGCAACACATATATTTCACTGGTAAAAGAGGACTTTCAACAAACAACATAGGGTTCACACCACTTCAGAACACTCCTCAGGAGATAATCCACCTACTCTGCCTCAAACTAACTTATCTTTATACCCTTCCACCACCATAAACATCATGCAATCACCAAATCTTCCTGAGTTTGAACTCAATATCGTAAGCTGAAATCTACTCCATTTCCCAACTAGACCACATGAAAATATCCTTCACATGCCCATAACTAGGGCTATACATCAAATCAAGATGGAAATCAAGCACCTGATAGTTCTTTCTACCCTCAACAAGACCCTTCTCGTCACATTCAAACCATATGAACAAATCTCGCAGTCACATAATACTTATCACATAGCCATCAGGTCCTCACTTCCTCTAATAGGGACACTATCAAACATATAAATCCCGAAGCACATGCCCACATAGTCAATGCCTCAGCGCTTAAGCTGTAGGCAAAACCCCAGCCTCAATTCCTCCAGACAGCCTAAAATCAACACACGAAAATCATATCTCGCCCCTCGTTTGGGGAATCACAAGCCGTCGATGCACAATTGATATCGAGCACTCATGTACACACACGAATACGTGGAAGGAATTCAAAGAGTTTCATTTCAAGCTGATTCAATGTCGCACGATAAGAATTCAAGAATGTGAAGTTTTCATAAAGGTTCTGCAGCCTCCCTAGAATAAGTACAGACGTCTCCGTACCGATCCACGAGACTCTACTAAACCTGCTCATGACTCATGAGACCTATGTAACCTAGGCTCTGATACCAACTTGTCACGACCCAAAACCCGACGCATCGTGATGGCGTCTGTCATGAAACTAGGCCAGCCTTAACTCCATAATTAACCCGATAATAATAAGTTTGAAGAACATTTATGGAAGCTTTTAATAGTTAAAGAACTATTTAAAACATAAGAAATCCAAGGATAAATGCAATCCACCCCAAAATCGGGATGTCACTGAGTGCATGAGTGTCCAAAGAAAAATACATAGTATTATATAGTGTCTAAGGGAACAATTGAAATACAACTAGAAAGTAAGGTGAAGAGCCAAGGCCTGCGAACGCTGTGAAAGTACCTCAATAATCTTCTAAGTCAAAAGCCTCAATCAAACATCTACCACTAGATCCAGAGTGCCTGAATCTGCACATGAAGTGTAGGGGGTAACGTGAGTACACCAACTCAATAAGTAACAAGTCCAACCTTTGGACTGACAGGTAGTGACGAACTCAACCTCCTCAAGGATAACTGAAATAATGTACAAAAACGTAGGCATGCTTTAGTTAAATAAACAGCTCAAACAATAAAACAGAGCAGGTATGAAAAAGGTAAAAGAGTATAACTCTACTACATCTACATGTCAATGCACATGTTATATGGAATACACCATGCTGAGTTACTCATGTGCCCACTGATAACTAGGGATTCTAGTTCATTTTACACTCTTTTTTTCTTGAGTTTTGATAAAAAAATGTATACAAAATAGTCCCAAAGGCTTACATATCGTACTTGTTTGCAGGGTTTGGTCAAAATGGCGACAATTAGTCAAAACCATCTCAAAAAGGAGTGAAACATGCACAAGTACCAAGGACAAGTCCAAGCACAGTTGAAACAGATCCACTGCTGCCACAATCCATTTTGTGCAGTCCGCAGCGATGGGATTCAAAGAGGTGCAGCTTTTGGTAACTCAAGTACTGCGGCCGCAAACCATTTTGTGTGGACCGCAGTAGCCTCACCGCGACCTCAAAGCATTTTGTGCAGTCCGTGGAGATGATACTCAGAGAGCTATGAAAAATGGAGATTGAAGCTAGCGCAGTCTGCAAGCCATTTTTTGCGGACCGCATTGAAGCCACCGCGGCCGCGGTGCATTTTGTGCGGCCCGTGATGGCCAGATTCAGAGAATGCAAAGTCAATCCAAAAGGCCTCAGCGCGGTCTGCGGTGCATTTTGTGCGGACCGCATTACCTCGTCAGGGGTATTTTTGTCCAGAAAATTTGGCCTAGTATAAATGCTTTCTTTTCACATTTTTATGTCATATTTTGTAATCTGACTGTGGGCTGAGCACGTGAACTACTCTTTTGCTCCATTTTGAGTAATTTGTAGCTACATTTACGCTGGATCTTCATTATCTTAGTTTGTAATTAAATATTATGAGTTATTCTTCATCTAATTTCTTGTTTTCTTCCATAATTATGAGTAGCTCTACCCATTAGCTAGGTTTGAAAGTACAAGAGGGGGGTAAATTGTAAATTACTTAAAATAATCTGCTTACAAGTTGGCTTATAACTAGAGTAGTCGACTGGATATAATAAGTAGGTATAGTATCTTAAATTAAAATATAAAAAGTAAATTGCGGGAATTAAAGACACTAGGATTTTACACTGGCTCGGATTCAATGTGAATCCTAATCCAATCCCCTTGGGTTGCAAGGGATTTCTCTCTTAGCAAATGAATATTTTTCGAGTACAGATGTGAAAAATATCGCGTAGTTCTTCTAGAACTCGTTTGATACAATGCCTCACCAGTTGTGTACCCTCTTTCTATCCCTAACTTGTTACACATCAGATTTAAGTAAACTACTATGCTTGTTTGCAGTAGAATAAGGAGAGTATTTTGGTTCGATCAAAGTATATCTAGACTAGGGTTTACACATGAGTATTTATACTGTAATGGATGGTAGAGGATTGTCAACCCAAGGGATTTGATCCTTGGAAAGAATTGATTCTTTCCAAGATTAATGAGTGAGACATTGGCTCCACTTGATCTTCTTTCCTTTGGCAGATGGTTGCATTGCAAGATATTCCTTGATTGTTGGATCGTCTAAATACGTTCGCTTCCCAAATCTTCTCACGTGATTCTACCTTGATTATTTTAACTCTGCAAATCCCAGATCTTCTACCTTGATTATTCCAGTTTCGTCAATTAAGCTGCTGTTCATTTGAGGAAGATTTGATTTCCCAGATTTACGAAGTTAATCCAGATTTGCTGCTGAATAATTATTTCTTTCCTTGCAAATCTTTACGAGTGAATTCTTTCCTCATTTTTTATGGATTATATTGGCAGACCTTCTTTACTTCTTTGGGTTCCTGCTCATGTATATTAATTGCATCATTAAAACATGATCTAACAATCTCCCCCTTTTTGATGATGGCAAAATAATATACTGTGTAAAGAAGTAAACATCAGTTGACTTCCCTGTATTTTATTAGTCGACTTGACTCCCCCTCAATGTATGCAGTCGACTTGGTTTGTCCATGAATCTCCCCGTTAAAATGTGCAATCAACTTGTACCTATACCTGACTTGGGCCCCCCTCAATAGGTGCAGTTGACTTGTACATGTACAATATTCATATAGTGCACTACCTATGAATATACAAAATGTGTGGTCATGTTCCACACATAGTCGACCTGTACCTGTATAGTACATGTTCACCTGATAACACATATCAAGCACTACCAATAGAAAATGCGCGGTCATGTTCCATACATAGTCGACTTGTACCTGTATAGTACCTGTTCACCTGATAACACATAGCAAGCACACAAGCACATAATGCCAGAACACATAGCAAACACACAATGCCAACACATAGCAAACACATAATGCCAGATATTAACAGTATTTTCTCCCCCTTTTTGACATCAGCAAAGAGGGACTAGAGGAAGAGTGAGCAAAATAAGATCATCCAGTGGTTGATGAGACATGACACAACAAAAGAAAGGAAAATTAAAAAAATTATCCAGGGGCACAACCCACAAAACCAGCACACATTGTTTTGAATAACAGCCAGACTAGCGACACAAGAAATAGGTAAGAGTGTTATAGATGGCCTCCTTCAGTTGTTCGAAGCTTGTATTTGCAGAGACGCTCATACCATCCATCCTGTCGTGAACCTCCTTGAAAACTTTGACAGCATTTTCCCTGACACGAAGAACAACAACTCTGATTTTCAACACGTCAGACCCTGTTCCTTGGCGATAGAATGAATGTCACCCACAATAGACTGAGTAGCTGAAAGAAGATTCTGGATGTCAGAGAGTTCAGAGTCAATGGAACTGAGTTTTTCACTCAGCTCAGAACTGTCAAAACTAGGAAGAGGAACAACTGAGGAATTTTTGGCTTCAATAGGAGTCTCTTTAGCCTCACTCACACTTTTCTTAACCCAGGAACCCTTAATACTCACATAGCCCATACTCGCAAAAGCTCTAGAATTGTAACATTTTGAGACAGAGATGAAGGGATAATCAGATAAAGAGATTTGTTGGGCTTCAAGAATGTGGGTAATCGCCATACCATAGGGTAAACTAGTAGGATCTTCGGCACTCTCTATCATGAAATTTATGACCCAAGAGGAAAGTTTGAGTTTGAGTTTGGTAATGAGATAGTAGAAAAAAAATGTATCCCTTTGAGATAAAGTTGAGAACGACCCAGTGCGGGGAAGCAAGGAGGTGGCCACAATGTGGGCTAGAACTCGAGTGTCAAAACTCACATCACTAGGACCCAATTGACTTGGAAGGGTTTCAGAGGGGTTTTCAACGATGCTTTGTTTGACTTGGTCAAAAGAAATTTCAAAGTTTTCAGGGCATACATTTTTAAATAGAGTGGGGAAACCAGAGTTGTGACATTGGAAAAGTGAGTCAAACAAAGGACAATAAAGAACAATGCGTTTACCTAGCTCTAGGGATTCAAGCCTATCTGATTTATTAAAGTGGAGATTGGCATAAAATATAAGGACTAAGGGCTCATAAACTTTAGGCGGAGGAACAGAGATAAAGTTTTCCCACCCCTGATAGACAAAAAGACCTTTTACCTTGCAGTTGAGAGCCTCCATATCATCAAGATCTACGACTCTTCCATGGGCGATAGGCTTATCCTCGAGAGAAAGAAAAAGATCCCTATTTGGGGTATCCCAGAAATTTAGTTCAGAATCAAGAGAGACTGAGAAATCAACTTTTGATTTCTTCGGAGTGGATGGGAGGATCTTTTATGGGTCGTTTGCCTAGGGCTTTTTCTCCTAGAAGTTGGGACGGTTCAGAGAGATCACCTTAGGTGACGCGTAGCCTTCAGAATGATCAGACCCTAAGTCTACTTGCTCAGGAGGAGCGGAAGGGGGTTTCACCCTTGAGCGGGTACTTTTTCGAGTAGAAGCAGAGGTCTTAGAATGTTTCTTCATTGGAGAAGAGGTTTTGCAGAAGGTGTTGGAAAGAGATGTGTATGAAGGAGACTGAAAGGGTTTTCCAACTTAAGAAGGAAAGATTTGACGGTTGAGTACAGAAAAGGAAAAGGTGTCAGTTGAAAAGATGTGATGATTGGCTTTCTATCTTCATACTGCAAACTGATGTGAAAAGAGAGGGAAAGAAACGGGGGTGTAATTAATGCGTGGGAAAGGACAATTATAACACTTTTTGTAAAAATAGCACATAGGTCTTAAGAGTTCTTTGACCATTAAATAATACCAAGTAATTTCCTCAAAGTACAAAATCTTTCTTCTAGCAAAGGTTTAGTGAAAATATCTGCTAATTGGGCAGCGGTACCATTAAAAGCTATTTCTATATCACCTTTAAGAACATGATCTCTAATAAAATGATGCTTAATATCTATATGCTTAGCTCTAGAGTGATGCACATGATTCTTTGAAAGACAAATAGCACTAGAATTGTCACAAAAAATTTGTATAGGTTTAAACAAAAGTTCATAGTCACCTAGTTGATGAGACATCCACAGAATTTGTACACAACATTGTCCAATTGTAATGTACTCAGCTTCTGTAGTGGATAAGGCGACTGATGATTGCTTTTTGCTATTCCAGGATATTAGTGCTTTTCCTAGTAATTGACACGTGCCACTTGTGCTTTTTCTATCTTCTCTGTCACCTACAAGATCAGCATCTGAAAAACCTTCTAATTTAAATGAGTTAGAGCGAGGATACCATAAACCATGAGACATTGTTCCAATAAGATATCGAATGATTCTCTTTACATCAGTCAGATGTGACTCCTTGGGAGCCGACTGAAACCTGGCACATTTACATACGCTAAACATAATATCTGGTCGACTTGCTGTCAGATATAGTAGGGATCCAATCATTCCTCTGTATTTAGTTTCATCGACTGGAGTGCCCTATGCATCTTTATCCAAATTTGTAGTCGGGCTCATAGGAGTCCCAATTGACTTAGCATTGCTCATGCCAAATTTCTGAATTAGCTCCTTTGTATATTTAGCCTGACAAATAAAGGTTCCTTCTTCGGTTTGTTGAATTTGTAGCCCAAGAAAGAATGTGAGTTCTTCCATCATGCTCATTTCAAACTCACTTTGCATAAGACTTGAAAATTCCTTGCACATAAGAGGGTTAGCACTTCCAAAAATAATATCATCAACATAAATTTGAATAATAAGATTACCTTCTGTTGATCGTTTAATGAACAAGGTAGTGTCTATCTTACCTATGGTAAATCTATGATCAATAAGAAAAGTGCTTAATCTATCATACCAGGCACGTGGAGCTTGTTTCAAACCATATAGTGCTTTAGAAAGCTTGTATACATGATATGGAAATTTTGAGCCCTCAAAGCTTGGGGGCTATTTTACAAAGACTTCTTCCTCGATGAATCCGTTTAAAAAGCCGCTTTTGACATCCATCTGAAACAGCCTAAACCCTTTAAAAGATGCGCATGCCACGAGAATTAATATAGATTCCAATCGAGCTACTGGAGCAAAAGTTTCATCATAGTCGATTCCTTCTTACTCTGAATAACCCTGAGCAACTAATCTTGACTTATTTCTTATGACTTTTCCATCCTCGTTCAATTTGTTCCTGAATACCCATTTTGTTCCAATTACGGACATATTGTCAGGTTTGGGATTAATTTCCATACTTGATTCTTGCTGAATTGATCCAATTCTTCTTGCATGGCTTGCACCCAGCTTGAATCTTCAGTGCTTCTTCTACCTTTTTTGGCTCAACTTGAGAGATTAATACAATATTTGCTTTCTTTTTTAGAGCAGCCCTGGTTTTTATTCCTTCATTTTGATCTTCTATAATATATTTCTAAGGATATTTGGGTTCACTTCTCCACTCACTTAGTCGACCGGTATTTGTAGTCGACTCTGCTGGTTGATCTGGAGCACTGTTGTTGTTTTCTTCAGTTGACTCAATCAAGCTAGTCATGTTAGTCGACTCCTGTGATTTTCCCTTGTCCTGAGTTCCTTGAATTTGCTCTTCGTCACCTGTAGTTGTTCCTTTCTCTACCAAGGGATTATTTTCATCGAATATAACATGTACAGATTCTTCTACACGTAGAGTGCGTTTATTATAAACTCTAAAAGATCTTCTATTTAATGAATAGCCAAGAAAAATACCTTCATCACTTCTTGGATCAAAATTTCCAAGATTTTCCTTACCATTATTATGAATAAAACATTTTCTTCCAAAGGGATGAAAATAACTAATATTTGGGCATTTACGCCTTCTGCCCAGAAATGATTTGGCAATGAGTGTTCAAGTAGCATGGTTCTTGCCATGTCTTGGAGGGTTCTGTTCTTTCTTTCTACGACCCCATTTTGCTGTGGTGCAGAGAAATTGTGGGTGTAACCTTGATCGTTACAGAAGTCCTCAAAAGCTCTGCTTTCAATTCTCCTTCATGGTCACTCTGAATTTTTGAGATTATATACCCTTTTTCTCTTTCAATCCTTTGCAGAAAACTTTAAAATTTCTTAAGGCTTCATCTTTATGAGACAAGAAAATTACCCAAGTGAAACGTGAAAAGTCGTCAACAATAACAAAAGCATATTTCTTACCTCCTAAGCTAGCAGTTCTAGTGGGTCCCAATAAATCCATATGAAGTAGTTGAAGAGGTTTCGAAGTAGACACAATCTCTTTATTTTTGAAAGAGTTTCTAGTTTGCTTACCTATTTGGCATGCATCACAAATATGAGTTCTGGAAAAATTTAGTTTAGGTAAGCCAATAACTAAATCATGTTTGGATAGTTTTTCAATCAAATGCATACTTGCGTGGCTAAGTATTCTATCCATAGCCAGGGATCATCAGAAATAGAGGTTAAGCAGATGTGACCATTTATATTTTTGAATCTATAAAGAATATAGACATTTCCATACCTTTTTCCAGGGAGGATTATCTTACCTGATTCGTCTTCAATAGCACAACCTGTTCTTTTAAACTTTACCTTATAGCTAGAGTCGCATAGTTGAATTATACTTAGGTGATTGTAGTTTAGGCCATCAACAAGATAAACTTCTGTAATATCACAATTGTTGTTGAAGGGAATTGTTCCAGTGCCAACTATTTCTCCCTTTGAATCGTCTCCAAATCTTACACTTCCTCCATCGATCTTTGTAACTTCTTTGAATAGGTTTTTATCACGTGTCATGTGGCTGGAACACGCACTATCTAGATACCATTTTCCTTTGCGGCTTATTATGTGGCGTTCCTTCAAAACAAGATGATCACTTCCTATTAGGTACCCAAGATTGCTTGGGTCCTGTAGAGTTAGTGTTATTAGGTTCAGGATTTTTGGGCTTCCAAAACCATCCTGACATATTAGATTTTTGAAAGTGACAACTGGAATATTTATGCCCACTTTTATTACAGTAATGACATTTAGCTCCAGACCTATTTTCAGATCTCTCATAAGAGTTGGAACCAGCTGATGTAGAGTTAGCTGGTTTATTCCCAGTTGACTTCTAAGTCACCTGGTCCGACCGACTGGTCGATTTGGTTCTGATTGGTTCCTTTCCAGTTGACTTGTAAGTCGTCTGGTTTGACCTGACAGAACTTTGACTGGTGGATTTGCGCAAGCTGTTAAGCTCTATTTGCAATTACCCGAACTCTTCTTGAAGTACATCTTTTTCGATTTCACATACTTCATGTTTCAGTTACCAGTCTTTGATTTCCTTAGTGAGTATCTTAAGTTCATTCATCATTCTTTGAGACTCCTTTAAGGTAGAGTCAAGAATATCCTGTAATTCATTACATCTTTCACAGTCATATGATCTTACCTCGCTAGTTTTGCCTAGTGCCATGAAGCAGTTTTCGTCATCTGAATCATCTTTATCTGTCCTGCAACCTGTGGTATTGTCTATTTCATTTTCCAGAATAGTCATAAAACAAAGATTTGCTATTTCTTCATGGTCTGATTCATCTTCATCGCTCCAGCTTCCAAAAGATTTGTTTTTGTTGAAGCCTCTAGAGATCTTCCTTTTCAATTCTGGACATTCAGCTTGAATGTGCCCGAATTTTCCACATTCATAGCATTTACCGTCGTTCTTGTCCTGTTTATTGTATTGCCTAGATCGTCTTGGAGGGAATATTCCTTTCCTTGTATTTTTATATCTTCTCATTAGTCCATCCATGTTTCTAGACATCAAGCAATTTCTTCTTGTAGAGCTTCAGGATCATCAGTTTCATTTTCGGCTAATTCAGTAGATGCATTGAATACGACTATTCTCTTTTTTTCTTCTTGATTTGTCTTTTTCAGATGCGTCCTTTCAAAAGCAATTAGTTCTCCTCGCATTTCATCGTAGGATAATTTGTTTAGGTCTTGAGATTCCAGCGTGACTACCTTGGTCTGCCAAGTGGTTGGCAAACTTCTAAGATCTTTTCTGACTTGTTCACCACTGGTGTATGGCTTACCAAAAGCATTTAAGTCACTGATTATCTTACTAAATCTAGCAAACATTTCCTTAATAGATTCTCCTTCTTTCATTGAGAAAAGTTCATAGTCCTGAACTAGCATGTTGATGTGAGTTTCCTTTACTTTGCTGGTTCCCTCATAAGTGACTTCAAGTTTGTCCCACATCTCTTTGGTTGTATCACAACTTGATATTTTTTCGTACTCTTCGCCACTTATAGCATTGTGAAGTAGATTCCTTGCCTTGTTGTTTACTTGAACAACTTCCAATTGTTCTTTTGAGTATGATATGTCATCATGATCATTAAGTGGTGGGGTGCTAGCGGATAGTGGGCAATTTCCCTTCTTGATGACTCTCCATACTTTAACATCATATGCTTTGGCAAAGATTTCCATTCGTACCTTCCAGTAAGAAAAGTGCTGTCCATTGAAGTATGGTGGTCTAACTTGTGAAGTTCCTTCCTGAAAGAGAGCTCCTATGATAACCTGATTTGCCATGATCTTTTCTCACAAGCTATTAAGCAAAAGACAAATGTGAGCCAAGCTCTGATACCAATTGAAAGTACAAGAGGGGGTGAATTGTAAATTATTTAAAATAATTCGCTTACAAGTTGACTTATAACTAGAGTAGTCGACTGGATATAATAAGTAAGTAGATATAGTATCTTAAATTAAAATGCAAAAAGTAAAGTGCAGGAATTAATGACACCAGGATTTTATACTGGTTCGGATTCAATATGAATCCTAATCCAGTCCCCTTGGGTTGAAAGGGAGTTCTCTCTTAGCAAATGAATATCTTTCGAGTACAGATGTGATGAATATCGCGTAGTTCTTCTAGCACTCGTTTGATACAATGCTTGTACCCTCTTTCTATCCCTGACTTGTTACACATCAGATTTAAGTAAACTACTATGCTTGTTTGCAGTAGAATAAGGAGAGTATTTTGGTTCGATCAAAGTATATCTAGACTAGGGTTTACACAGGAGTATTTATACTATAATAGATGGTAGAGGCTTGTCAGCCCAAGGAATTTAATCTTGGAAAGATTCTTTCCAAGATTAAGAAGTGAGCCATTGGCTCCACTTGATCTTCTTTCCTGTGGCAGATGGTTTCATTGTGAGATATTCCTTGATTGTTGGATCATCTAAATATGTTCGCTTCCTAGATCTTCTCCCGTGATTTTGCCTTGATTATTTCAACTCCGCAAATCCCAGATTTTCTGCCTTGATTATTCCAGTTATGTCAATTAAGCTGCTGTTGATTTGAGGAAGATTTGATTTCCCAGATTTACGAAGTTAATCCATATTTGCTAATGAATAATTATTTCTTTCCTTGCAAATCTTTACGAGTGAATTCTTTCCTCATTTGTTATGAATTATCTTGGCAAACCTTCTTTACTTCTTCGGGTTCCTGCACATGTATATTAGTTTCATCAGTAAAGCATGATCTAACAAGGTTGTGGCTCAACCCTAGTATAGGTGTTTGATGGGTCTTCTGTTTTAATGTTTAGATGTTTATGGGTGGTTGATATTTGGACTGATTTGTGTTTTGTATGTTGGATTTGTGGTTGCAAATACCAATTTGTGCCTAAGTGAATTGGGCTCTTGTTGAGAAAGAGAGCTTAAGTCTAGGAAATCAGTCCAACAAGAAATTAAGGCGTACTCAAGAGATTGATAACCCAAATTAAAGGGTTAAATCTAGAGATAGTAATACCCGACTTGAGCCTACGTTGCTTGCTTAATTTTGACACCCAATTGGTTTTGAGAAAGTCAATTCGGGCAAAGTCACTCGAGCTACCGAGAGGTATAGAATGAGTAGTGTCGTGTAACGGCTATACCGCGATCCCAAATATAACATCTTTGCTTTAGACTTAGTAACTCGTCAAGAATTCACCTAGAGTGAAGTCACTTCCCTAGTGCCTCGTTACCTATTAGACAACCCTTTATAAGTATTCTTAGTTAAATTTAGCATCTCATAGTATAAATAAATAGAAGTAATCAAAATAACAACTATGATTGGAAGTGTAATTAAGAGAATTACACATTGCTAGTTTAGATAGGAAACCAATTCCCAAATCTAGCTCCATATGGATTAGATCCCGATCTATTCGGGTAAAAGCTGTATCGACCGCTCTCGCTGCTCTATAGTGGTGCAGGATTGGCACCAATCACCCCTAACCTCTAATGCTCATCCACTGAGTATTGTATACGGCTCAGACAGCCCAGGGAAGATCCATCCCGGAATATATACATCTCTGATAGTAATCACTCAGTACTGAGGAAGGCCATTCCAGCCTACGGAGAAGATCCATCTCCAGATAATATCAATAACAAACTCACAACCACTCGGTACTATATATGGCTCACAAGGCACGGGGAAGATCCATCCCAGAATATATACACATCACTGACAACAGTCATCCAAAACTAAGGAAGGATATTCCAGCCTATGGAGAAGATCCATCTCCAAATATAAATACTTCGGACAAGATCCATGTCCAGGGAAGATCCATCCCTCAATATCATCAACTGCGCTCACTGGGGTGTAAAGACTCCGGAGGGGCTTCTCTCTTTAGCCCAAGCCATATAACAAAGCCAACGAAGGCATGTTCAATGTCCGGTTGCGCGTGCAGCCCGATCCCACACTATCACTCAATATCAGACTTTCGGCCTCACTCAGTCACCACTCTCCAGTCTCACACACATGGGCTAAAAATGTCATGATACTAGCCCAAACAATGCTATGATGTGTAAAATAACAATAATCAACACTGAGGCATGATATAAAATGCATGAACAGGACTGAGTATAGAAAATCAATGAAGTAAATGATATGACAACAAGAAACGACCTCTCGGGTCTCAACAGTATTGGCATGAAGCCTTAACATGATAATTAGCATGATTTACAACTCATTAACTTAATCACATAATTACAACATAGATTTCAGCAAGAAAGAGTCACTAAGTAGTGCCATGGAATGATCCAGGCCGAAATTCTCACGGTGCACGCCCACAAGCCCGTCACTTGGCATTTATGTCACCTCAATAGTAATCATAGAACACATAGTTTGGGGTTTTGAATCCTCAGAACCAAGTTTGGAAGCATTACTTACCTCAAGCCAAGCCAAAACCCTAGCATGCGATGCCTTTGCTTCTCGATTCGGCCTCCTAATTCCCCAAATCTAACCAAAATCAGAACCATAACATCAATATATTCTAATGGAACAAATCCCATGCGAAAATAATCAAATTACATCACAAATTTCGAAATGGGTCAAACCCGACCCCCCGGCCACGCCTTGAATTCCGATAAAAACACATGTTGCACACCTGCGCTACATAACCATTTCTGCGGACCTCACACCTGCGGTCCCAAATCTGCAGGTGCGGAAATAACTGGAACAGTAAAATCTACAGCACAACTCAAATTCCAAACTTTCCGTCAACCACTCAAAACTATCCCGAGGCCCTCGGGACCTCAACCAAAAATTCCTAAAAGTCACGTAATATCATTCAAACTTGCTCCAACCTTTGGAACACTCAAAACAACATCAAAACATCAAATCACCCTCAGTTTCATGCCTAAGGATTCCAAAAATTTTTGAATTCCGAATTCAATCAAAAAGTCTATCAAACCTACTCCGAATGACTTGAAATTTTGCACACACGTCCCAAATGGCACCACTGACCTACTCCAACTTTCAGAATTCCATTCCAACCCCAATATCAAAATTTTCACTACCAACCAAAAAGCGCCAAAATTTCAATTTTGCCAATTCAAGCCCAAATCTACCACGGACCTCCAAATTACATTCCGAACACGTTCCTGTGAGCACGTGATTTTTGCCCTATATGTAAATTATTCCTAAAAATTCAAACAAAATAATTTCTTACTTTATTTTGCAATTTTGTGGATTTTGTGTTAACTGTTTACATTTTATTTATGCATTTAATTCATATGAAAAATATAAAAATACATATGACATTAGCATTTAGGATTTAATTTAGCATTTTAGGATTAATTGAGTATTAGGTTATTTTATAGGAAAAAGGGGAAAAGTTACAAAAATAGCCATCTTGCACCTTTGTTTTTAATTTGTACTTTTTGAGTTAGTTTATTAATTGTGGTAATTGTTTAGGTTTAATTAGTATTGTTGTTAAATTAAATTGTTTTGATAAATTGATGTTGGATTCTAGTTTCAATTGTTTTGAAAAAACAAGAAGAAAAAGGAAAAAGAAAGAAAGGGAAAAGGAATTTAGAATTAAAGTGTTTGAGGTATATAAAAGAAAGGATTTGGGCCAATTCCTCCTATTCCTTCAAGCCCAAAATGGATTTTGCCCCATTACCAGGCCCAAACCTCTCAGAACCCGGTCCAGACCCCCCTAGAACCAAACGACCCCGTTTCATAAGGGGAGATATTGGCCTTCCATTTAAACCCGATCCAATGGTCACAAACATTTCCCCAATTCCCTTAATTATGTCCGAAATTCCTCTCATAAACCTAAGACCAAACTCAGCATATCCTATCTCTCCCAAAAATATTCAACCCTAGTTCACCTCGAGTTTCTGCCATCTCTGGCCAGTGATTAAGCTCGACCACCACCCCAAAATCAGACCATGCCACCATCACCCTTCTCTACATCCTAATCAGTCACCATTTACCCAAAATCTTTGCCCCGATCAGACTCGCCTTTTGTCTAAAATCGAAGAAGAAAAAATCTTTTGAAGTCCTCAGGTTTTGGGAGCGATTCGGTTCGAAATCGATATAGTTCGATTGTTTTCAAGAAGAAAAGCCGGTCAATATCAATTTCGGGTCGAATTGCAAGACGCTGGAGTTCATTCAAGCCAGCCATTCATTTTCTTTGTTAGGTATTTCACCTCGTCTCTGTTCTTCGCCATGTTTCCATTTCTGTTCATTTTGTCTCTTCATTCTTCTCTGTTTCTTAGTTGCATTCCATCACTGTCCACCTTTCCCTCTCTTGTTTTTTTTGTTGCTTTGTTCTTTTAGCTAAAAATATTGTTAAGGTTGAGTCGATTGATATAACAATTAGTATCGATTTAGGATTCGTCTAGGGTTGTGATTAATTCAGTCTTGTGTTTTGTATTGTATTCCGTCCTGTTCTGATTTGTCGTTTAATTCTGTTATGCTCTGATTTTCTTTTTGTTTGGTTTCGATTAAATGATTAGTGTTGTTAGGACTGTGGTTGGGTTCTCGCCTCAATTCAGCATGAATAAGTTTAACACCACTTTATTGGTCCAAGTTCGAATTATTTGTATTTTTGTCACGACCCGGATTTCCCACCGTCGGGAGTCGTGATGGCGCCTACTGTAGGAGCTAGGCAAGCCGAACATTTAGAAACACATCACTCATTTCGTTTAAACAATATAGTAACGGGAACGTTAAAATAAAGTGGAAGACTTTAAAAATGTTTAAATAACTGAAAACTGAAATACAAAACTCCAAATTACACTTCTACCCAGTATCTGGTGTCACTACTCACAGACTACTATAGATTACTGAAACAAGGGTCTGAAAGAAATACATATAATAGTTTGTCCCGAACATATGGGACAACAGAATAAAGTAAGGATAGAGAAGGCGCTGGGCCTGTGGACGCCTGCAAGCTACCTCGGTGCCTTGAGGATCTGAATGCTAACGCCTGTACCACTGCTGCTACTGCGGTCCGAATCCTGTATCTGCGCAAAAGAGCGCAGAGTGTAGCATCAGCACAACTGACCCCATGTGCTGGTAAGTGCCTGGGCTAACCCCGGCGAGCTAGTGACGAGGCTAGACAGGACCTACCACAAATAACCTGTACAGATATATATGCAATAACAGGAAAGTATACTAATTTAAGCAGTGAAAAGGGGGGGGGGGGGAACATGCTATGGGGTACTGCAATCTAAATACATAAATCATCGATAAAGAAGTGAAACTGAACAATAACCACTGACAAGGAAAAACACAGGAAGTCTCTATATATGAACACAATACACCCAGTCTATACTCCGTTGCGGCGCTCAACATATTACATGGTAGGCATACCACTCGATCCCATTTCATAACATGTAAGTAGTCGGCGTGCCACACGATCCCATTTTACAATATATAAGTGGTCGGCGTACCACACGATCCCATTTAATAATGTATAAGTGGTCGGCGTACCACACGATCCCATTTCACAATGTATAAGTGGTCGGCGTGCCACATGATCCCATTTCATAACATATATCTGGTCGGCGTGCCACACGATCCCATTTCTTTCAACACAATACATGACTAATCCCGGCAAGGGAACAAGATAATATAATAAGCTATCCCGGTAAAGGAGATCCAGCTATAACCAAACTTATTCAATTTCTACTTAACATATTTAAATCAAGGCTCGGTCTCAATAGTTACCAGCTCAGTGCTTAAAGATTTCCAACCAAATCCTCATAAACGATAATTTAAAATTTGATAATTTAGCAATCCAGGACTCACGGTCATGCTCGACACTAGTGTATAGATACTCTTCACCATGCCTATACACCGATTTCACGTAGCACGTAACAAATAATATCCTAATCCTATTCCCTCAAGCCAAAGTTAGAATAAACACTTACCTCAAATGCTCCAAAAGTCCACTCAAGCCTCTAGTATAGCTTTACCCCTCGAATCCACCACAAAACAGCTCGAATCTAGTCACAAATTACTTGAATGTATCAAAAAATGCTAATTGAATCAACTTGAATGCAAAAAATGAATTTCCTAAAGTTTTACTCAAAAATTCCCAAAACGCCGCCGGCCCCACGTGGTCAAAATCCAAGGTTCGAACTAAAACTCGGTTACCCATTCCCCCACGAGTTCATATATATGACTTTATTTTTGAAATCGGACCTCAAATTGAGGTCCAAATCCCCAATTTTAGAAACCCTAGGCTCTACCCTAAATTCCCAAATTTTCCCATTAAAATCTTAGTTTTGAAGTTGAAATTATGTTTAAGGATCTTAAGGAGGAAAGAAAATAAGTTAGAAATCACTTACCAATCGTTTTGAAGAAAGAGAATCATTTGGAAAATTGCCTCTTATGTTTTGGGTTTTGAAAAAATAAAAAAATGACTGAAAATACCGACTTTATATACTTTACCGAAGGCTGGCGCGGACCGCACAAAAATTCACCGCGGCCGCGCCGAGAAAGGGAAGAAAATGACTCTCTGAACTTGCCCAGCGCGGACCGTGCAAATTTGGTGTGCGGCCGCGCTGGTGGAATGACCCTGAAGACCCCTCTCTGAATCTTCCAACGCAGACCGCGCTGATATGGCACGCGGCCACGCTGGTCGAACTGGAATCCACTGGCCCTCTAAACCTAGCCACGCGGACCGCACAGAAATGCATTGCGACCGCGCAGCTTCCAGCGCGGACCGCGCGGAAATCACCGCGGCCAAGCTGGGGGCCTGCAACACGTGGACCTGCAACATCTGATACTTTTAAGTCTAAGACCTCTCGGGACCTACTAAAAACTCACCCGAGCCCTCGGGGCTTCAAACCAAATATGCACACAACCTCAAAAATATCCTACAGACTTACTCGTGTGATCAAATTGCCAAAATAACATCATATACATAGAATCGAGCCTCAAAACTCATGATTTTCATTTCAAACTTCTTTAACTTTCAAACTTTGGAACTCATAGTTCGAAACACGTCAAACGACGTTCATTTTCAACCAAACTTCACAGAAAGCGCTTAACACATATTTAAGACCTGTACCGGGCGTCGGAACAAAAATACGAGCCCGATACCTATATTTTCTAACTCATTTTCATTTCCATTTTTCCTTAATATTTTCAGAAAACAATTTAACAGAAAAAGTCTTTTACTCGGGTTCTGGACCTCAGATTTCGACTCCGGGCACATGCCGAGTCCCATATTTTTCTACGGACCCTCCGGAACCGTCAAATCACGGATCCGGGTCCGTTTACCAAAAATGTTGACCAAAGTCAACTATATCAATATTAATATCAAAATTCTTCAAATTTTTTACATAATTCACATATTTTAACATAAAAAATTTTCCGGCTTCGTACCCGGACTACGCACGCAAATCGAGTTAACCACAAGCGAGATTTCCAAGGCCTCAGAAGCGCAGAGAAAGGAAGAAATACGGTGATAACTCTTTGGATCGTCACAATTTTTCTTTCTTATTTTTTGTCAATGATTTGGTGCGATTTTTGATCCCTCTGGTTTGGGCTTTAGGTCCACCTGATACATTCACTTGGACCTGAGCCTATGGGTTAATGGCCCATGACTTATTTGAGATCCAAAAGTTAATTTTCAGGGGTTAATTTAGGGGGGTGATGGAAGGGTATTTGAGAGATTTAACAGAGGAAATAATCTCTGGGGGAGGTCACATGTGAGGAGGGATTTCAGGTTTTATCTGCGGAAGAATATGAGGATAATTTAGGGGGAAAAATAAATGAAAAGTTCTACAACCCTCCTGACCCATTCCTATCTATAAAAGGCATCTTATTTGCCTTCACTAACAAGTTTTGACCTCCAAAAATTCCCCACCAAATAATACTCTTCCAGTTTCAGATCTGAAATTCAAATTTTAGATCCAAATCCTCTTCTAGTTCTTAGTTCTAAAAGAAAAAATACAAAAAACAAACAAAATCCAGTAGAAAAATAAAAAAAATTGTTTCATTCAATTTCCTAGCTAAATTCTAGTTTTTGTAGCTAATTTACATTTCTGAGTTCATTTTTGGTAATTGGAAGATTCAAAGAGTTTCTGGATTATAATTGGATTAGTTTTGGATGGGTTCGAATTGTTTTTGAGTTTTCGAGTTGGAATTGGCTAATTGAGTTGGGTTTGGGTGTTGTTGTTGGCTATTTGTTCAAATTTCTGGGTCAATTTGATGTTGTTTTGGAGTGGATCTATCAACTCTATTTGATTTAAACATTTTCGAATTATTGATCTTATTTCTGGGTTGTTTGTGATCAACTGTGATTGTTGCTGACCTCTTCTGCTTATTCATAATTTCAAAATTCCAGGTACATCTAATGCTTTGAAGTTTCTCAATGTATTTGAACAATTATGAAATCAAATGACGAAGCATTGATGCCATATGAATCTGCCTCCGTATTTCACTATTAGTTTAGCCTGTAGTTGTAGATTTCAAATACGCCTTAGTATCAATTTGAACTTTTGAAACCTGTTTTGTAATTAAACTAAAGAGACATTGAACTACTGGTTATATGATCATGAGTTTGTACGGAATTGTATGAGTTACTTAGATTTGCTATGGTCAATCTAGTTATCTATGCCATTAACATGAAGATGAGTCTGTGATTGTAATAGTTAACTGTTGTAGCTTCCAGATCTAAAATGCTAGGGTCGTAGGCTGGCATGAAATCAGAATTGATTAACTGCACGCATGACGTGGTATAATAGCTAATCATTTTAATTAGTCAAGCTTCTCCATAACTGTTTGTGTTAATTCATAGCTCAAACGACTCCACTTGATTACTTGCTCTGAATCCAGCTGTTGTATAAATGTGAAGTAAGCTTTTCAAGTCATTGTTAAATTTAGATAGTAAATGCTTAGTCTAGTCAACACATCTGGATAATGCTGGCATACTTTAATTGTATAGCTTAGGCATAAAACTATAATCAAGTCGCTCACTATCACCTTGTGTAGCGTAATTTGAAACAAGCTTAGCAGGTATTTGTTTTACGTGAATTGAACTCTATTGGGGATCGACAGCCCATTGCAAGTAGTGTAAGATTCAAGGCCTTAATGAATGGCCTTTGCCTGATTCTGAATGGTCGTTTGGGGCTTGGGCCTAAGCTTGCGATTGGTCCATTTGTGCCAGGTTTGGGGCTATGGTTTCCTTCATGCGGGCTGTTTTGAGCTTGTGAGCTTAAACATAATATTCTTAAACAAAAAACAAAAATATTTAACAGAATTCCTTACTCGGATTTCTGGTTCGCGGACTGTTAACAGAGTCATATTTTTCCTCGGTTCGGGATTTAACCGGTAACTTGGGACACCATTAATCTCCCAAGTAGCGACTCTGAATAAATAATAATAAATCACATTCCGATTGACCTTTAAGTCGAAAAACTCCTTTATGCCCTTGCAGGTGTAGTGAAAAAGGAGGTGTGACAGTTCCTAAGTCCTAAATCACCTCACAAAGCTATCCCAATTATAAAAAACAAATTCTGAGTTTGTTTGCTCACAAGTCAACTTCTGGTTGACTTTTCCAACTAAATGGCCAACTTAAGCGACTAAGCGTCTTATTCCTCCACAAAACCACTCCGACTCAAACCAACCAACACAATACCATATAATATAACTGAACAAGACATAAAGAAGCAGAAATGAGGGAAACGACAGTGAAATTCATAAAATGACCACTCGGGTTGTTACAGCCAGCTGGTGAATTGGGCGAGCCAACCCAATCTTAGGACGAGGATTCTGAAAGAATATGGATGGAGTCTACTGGAGGTCCTTAATGAGGGAAGGTATACGGGCTTCCTATTACAAAGTTCCATCGCTATAAGTGTGGAATGAAAGGAACAGGGATTTCCTTGCAAGGCGAGCAACTTAATGGGGAGAGCCTCTCCGCTATGCGGGAGACTGTGACAAAGTTCACATCCGAGCTAGAAGCGGAAAAGGAAAGAGAAAGGGTTAGAGATACTCAATTCCTTGGCATGTAAGCTCATATTAGAGCTCTCCTATCTACTGGAGCTTTTCCGTTTCCCCGGTCTCGTGAGTCATCGCCAAATGCTCTACCTGAACATGATCATTCCTCCCGTCCTACCAATGATCGTTCCTCCCTTCCTCCCCATGATCGTTCTTCCCGTCCTCCACAAGACCCTTCTCTATACCGTCTTGTAGATGAAAGTTCATTAGATGGTGATGATGATGGTGTAGAAAACACTCCTTGACTTTTATGTACTTTGAACTAGACAAATGGAACCAGTTTTGAACTAGTTGTCTAAGTTTTAAATTGGTTTTGGATTTTTATGTTCAATTGAACTTTTAATTTGTTAGTTTTAATGTATTTATTTATTGTTGTTGTGTTATTGTTGTTGTGTTGTGGTTGTGTTGTTGTTGTTGTTGTTGTTGTCGTTGTTGGTTTATGTTGCTATTAGGTGTACTGGTTGTGAGCACGTGATTTTTGCCCTATATATGAATTATTCCCAAAAATTCAAACAAAATGATTTCTTTCATTATTTTGCAATTTTTTGAATTTTGTGTTATTTTCTATTAATTGTTTTTATTTTATTTGTGCATTTTAATTCATATGGAAAATATAAAAAATACGTCTTAGCATTTGCATTTAGGATCTAATTTCATATTTTAAGATTAATTAGTGATTAAATTATTTTTAGAACGTAATATGGAGAAAATAACAAAAATAGTCCACTTTTGTATTTTTAATTGTTAATTATTGAATTGGTCGCGAAATAGGTTTTAAACAATTTTGGGAATTAATTAGCTTAACTTTGAAAATATATTAGGTCTTTATTTTTATTTTTTGCATTTTTATAAAGTCAGAAAAAATAAAAAAAATAAAATCAAAAAATACAAAATGAAATACAAAAAATAGATAAAAGAAATAAAAGGAAAAAAATTAAAAGAAATGGTCTTAATTGGAGACCAAATTTGGGCCAAAATCGATCAGCCCAAGTGAAATACCCCAATCCAGGCCCAATTGTCACCCCAACTCGGTCTGCCCTGTTACTCATCAAAACGACGTCGTTTTGGCGTCCTGCAATCTCAAACATCCGTTCACTCTAATCCAGCGGCCCAGCTTCAATCTCAGACAATTAATAAAAGTGTCTGAATTTGTCATTAACCCTAAAAAACATTAGCCATCTTCCTCGTACAGTTCATTGCCCTCCGCCGTCGCCGCCGGCCGGAAATCGTCTCCGCCGGTGACGGAACTCCAACTGCCTCCAAAATTACACCAAATATTCTCCTCCACCTCCTTATCTCTAATCCATGCTTGGTTTCCTTCGACCCTTAGCCAAAAGCCTCAAATATAGCAAATCCTAGGCGCCGCCACCACCGCCCACGGCGCCGCTACCATCCAAAACATCTCCAATTTGATACCAAACCACCTTCACCATCCCCTCTTCCCTAATCTATCATTGATAAACCTCAAATCTCCCTCAAAACCTTCAAAATCCAAATCACAGGATATGAGCTCTAAAGCCCAAATGGCCGAAATTGTCAGATCTTCGCTTCTTCAAATCTCTTCATGGATTTTTGGCATATTTTGAGTCAAAACTTACATTTGTTAATGGCTGTATCGAAAGCCGTTGATTAATGTGTATTTTTGATCCATTTCGAATTCGTTGAGGTCCGGTCAAATTCCCTTTGGCTGGTCGGAGTGCTTTCGAGTTCGACTCTTCGTTTTCAGAGACGGTATTTTCTTTCACTCAGAATGTTAATTTCACCTTTTCTCATACCTCGGCCCCGTCTGTTCCTTTCTTCTATTTTTCTCAGCCATGTTTCATTGACAAATCTAGCTAAATAGTTTGCCAATATATTAAGTTCTTATTGCTCGTAGTCTGCACTCGAATCTTATTTTTCGCCATCTTTCGATTAATTGCTTTCATAAGTTAAACTTCTTAGGTTTCTGCTTGATTTTGTTTGATGTTATTTTGGTTATGATTTTTGTGAAAGTGATGTTTGATTCCAGTTAAGAAATTTGTAAATTAGTGTTCGAAGTTTTAGATTTTGATTAGTTTAGTTGGCCAATGATGTGATCATTCTAGTTTCATAGTGATTGTTGTTATTAATTAGTTCATGGTTAACAGACATTAGTTGGTAATTTGGAAATCAGTAGTTAGTAAATTTTGGACTGAAATTTGTTAATTGGTTAGTTTAACCACAGTTATTTAGAGAGGTTGAGTCGAGGTACATAGTTAGTAACTTCAGGGAACTTCGAGGGTATTTGAGAGATTTAACAGAGGGAATAATTTCTGGGGGAGGTCACATGTGAGGATTGATTTCAAGTTTCATCTGGGGAAGGAGGCTAATTTAGGGGGGAACATGAATGAAGTGTTCTAGAAACTTCTATCTCCTATCCTGCCTATAAAAGGCAGCAGATTCTGCCTTAACACACAAGTTTTGAACCTCAAAAAATTCCCCCCAAAACCCCTCTGCAGATCTGAGCCTAAAATTTGAACTTCAAATCCATAGAAGTTTAAAATCCATCTCTGCTTGCTGAAGCGGTAGCTATTTTCAAATAGATTATGAATTAGATCTTAGATTCTGCCATAGAAAAATCCAAAAAACAACAGAAGTTACAAAAATCCAAAAAAAAACTGTTCTATTCAAATTTCTTAGTTTAAATTTAGGTTTTTGAGGTTAAGTTGCACTTTTCCGGTTCAGTTCTAGAAATCAGAAGTTTTAGAGTTGTTTCTGTTTGGTTTTGGGTAATTTTGGAGAGTTTTGGTAATCATTTGGGTGCTGCATCTCTGTGGAGTGTTATTGTTTTGTTTGAGGTCATTTTGGATCAAAATCACTCCTATTTGATGGTTATTGCTGCTGTGACTTATTACTTGCCCTGCTAACTGCTCGATTTGCCGTTGATCCTCATCTTATTTTGTTGAATTTCAATTTTCAGGTACATGCTTTAAGCTGATTTGTTGTATCTTATCAAGCAAACATGAAAATAAAATTGATGTTTGATCTCTGCTGAAGTTATTAGCGTACAATCTGTTGAAGTAGTTGCTTAGCTCAGTTAGATCCTTTATATTTTTAGATTCCTTGTATTTTAAAATGAAAACTGGATTGTATCGGATTGATTGGAGACCATTAGACTTATCATTGCTCGTTTATTAGTAGCCTTAGTATGAGATAACCTCTTACGTTAATCTGATTCTGGTGTAAGAGAATATTACGGGTTGAAAACTAATCCTGCAATCATTAGAGTGTTAGTATTGGTGTTAGTAAATGCAACCTTGTTATTGTATTCCATAAAAATCATATTGATCGCAAGTTGTTGATTGGAAATTGGATTTGAAAATATACTACGTGTTTCTACTAATGTAAGATTAAATGCTTTGTGTTTAAGTGACATTAAATGGCTTAATTCTTCATGTACAGGTTAAGGTCATATGCTAAGATTCATGTAACTTGTTGATTAAACTTAATTTGGTTTTACGTTTGAGATTCTAAATTCAATATATTGTGGCTGATTGTGTCGGTTGGCTAGCCATTCGGTAGTTAAGGTCAAGGTCATTGATTAGAACCAATATTTGGCATTTAAATAGCTATGGATCAAAATCAGTAATTGAAACCCACATAGGAATCAATCAGCAATTGCCTATGAACGCATATATGCCAAACTTGACAATTCCCTGCCTAAATAAGATTTGGGGCCCAACGGGGCAAAGAATTGGCGCAACAAGGGCCCAGTGCAAGGCAATCTCTCACGAATCAGTCACATTCCTGGGCTAACCTTCCGACCCAAAATGCTAAAGAATGGAATTTGTATTAAGAGTGTGGGTTTAAATTCATAACATAGGTCTGTGGAACTTTGAGTTAAGTGGCACACTTGAGCTAAGAGGCGTTCACTTTTTTTCAAATGTGGACTTGAACTTGAGGCCCAATTTCCTTGATTACTTTCAATAGCAATTAATAATGTTAATTAGTTAGGCCCTTGTAGAGACAAAAATAAAAATAGAAAAATCATAGTTACTTTAGGACTTGCCTTTTGAAAATAAAAATGAGACGAGCCTCGCCGCACAAAATATTTAAATTGCGGGGCCCTCATTAAATGCTTATATCAAAATATTTAGAATTCGGGCGGGCCGTTTAGTGAATTTCACGGCCTCCCGCAAAGATAATAACACGCTAGCCACTTTCGGCGCATTTTTAATAATTTTACTTTCTTAAATACGGGTGTGCATTTCATGCGACCCAAATTCAAATCCTAAAATATTGAATAAGAATATGTCGAGGATCCGGGTGCATTTCATGTGACGTGATCCAAAAATACGTTCTTAAACGACGTTCACTTTCTTTAAAATTGACTAGAAGCGGTAAATAATTCCAAAATTGCACTGTAGGTTTTAACATGTATAAAAATTAGATTTTTAGCCAAATATAGCAGTTGAGCAAGCGTGTTAGAACCACGAAACTCGGGAGTGCCTAATCCCTTCTCCCGGGTTAACAGAATTCCTTAACCGGATTTCTGGTTCGCGACTGTTAAACAGAGTCAAACCCTTTCCTCGATTCGGGATTCAAATCGGTGACTTGGGACACCATAAATCTCCCGAGTGGTTTTGACTCTGAATCTCATAATAAACAAATCCCGTTTTAATTGTCCTTTAACTGGAAAAACTCCTTTTATTATACCCTTGTGGGTGTAGTAAAAAAGGAGGTGTGACACTGGCATGCTGGCAGGTGGTGTATCTGCCAAAAAGAGTCATTTTACGCCAAAATTAAAACCCAAAAAATCGACCAAAGTTGGTCGGTTTCTAATAAAAAAATATTTTTCTGTAAATTATCGACCAAAGTTGGTTGGTAATCATTAAAAAAAATAAAAAATTACAATTACCGACCAAAGTTGGTCGGTTAATGAACAAGGAATTCCTATAATTCAACATTACCAACCAACTTTGGTCGGTATTGTTAAATTTTAATTATTTTAAGAAAATATATATTTTTATTTACCGACCAACTTTGGTCGGTATTTTTAAAATTTATTATTAAACAAAATATAATTTAAATACACCGACCAACTTCATCGGTAAAATTAAATTATTAAAATATGTTTCCGACCAAAGTTGGTCGGTAAATATTTTAAATTCTTCAGATGGTTGTTTTAACATACCGACCAACCTTGGTCGGTAATTATCGACCAACCTTGGTTGGTATATTAAAACGACCATCAAAATAGCAACCAAGCATATTTTGATGCATTTTGGTCGGTAATTGGCCATAACCTACCAGCGTTGGTCGATTTTTCTGGTCGGTATTTATCGAATTTTTAGTAGTGTGTAAATCAAGAGACCTCCTCTCGACCTCCTACCCGACCCATAATATCCCTTTATAAGCTAAACAAATGACAACAAATTCCTTTATAGGGTAAATGAATTCTTTTATTAGTCCAAATTAAAATGATAAATACTTTGAACATAAATGTTTATGTTGTGAGAGGTGTGGCTTAATGTGTAACAAACTAAGGGTAGTTTAGTCTATTAAAATCTAGCTAGTTAGATGCACAAAGTCGGTTAGTCATTTTCTATAAATAGGGGTCGTTTGTAGAGTGTATGAATAGTTTTAACGGAATCAATTTCTGGATTTCCAACTTCAGCTCATTTCCTTCTTCTATTCCTTTTCTTCTCAACTAGGGTTCACATAGAAGGAATTTCAGGTTAGTCATCTTTACAAATGATATTCAATTGATATCAAATTCATTTTTGGAGAAGATGTTGGAAGCTCACATTAGACTTCATGTTACAGTAGCAACGACAATTCTTAGGTTAGTAAAGAAATTCATACGAAATTACACTGTGTAATAATAATAGAATTTTGCGATTCTGAGGAAGTACGGTGCAACCTTTTCCAAGAATATCATACTGATTTTTCCCTACTCCGCGTATTCTAAGGCTAAGCACTTCCTTCATTTTGGCATGATCTCGTAATTTTACAAGTTGATAACGAGGCATAAAGAGAAATTCATATTCCTGAATTTATGTACATTTTTCTAGTCTCATAAGTTATAGTATTCTCTCTTTTCGGGACTTCATATTCAATTGAGTATTGTCTTCTTCTATTCACGAGAGTAGAGAGTCTGTATATACAGTATTATAGTATTTTCATTACCATTGAGCTATAATAGATGGGCAGGCCCCTATTGGGAAACCTCTGATCAGATGGTAAGTTATATACCGAGCCTATTGTGGCCGAGCGCCTATGAGCGAGCTTACTATGGCATAGCATTTATCTATATACATCGAGCCTTATAAGGCCGGATAACTATTTTACTTACTACATTGAGAGAGTTGAGTCAGTATCAGCAGGGGAGTATACCTTCAGATTATCTCTGACTCCCAGTTACTTTCAATTGTTATATTATCAGTTTAGCTTCAGCTTTCCATATATTGCCTTACATACTCGGTACATTATTTCGTACTGACGCCCTTTTTCTGTGGGCGCTGCATTTCATGTGTCCATGTTTAGACAAACAAGCGGGTAGATCTCCTCATTAGGTGTTGCCCGAGTTCAGCTTGACCGGTAAGCTCTATGCTCTTCAGAGTTTCCAGGTCTAGAGCTTTATGTACATCTTGTGTATATATGTATGTATGTTATGAGTAGGTCGGGGCCCTGTTCCGATCATAGTACACCCATCAGTAGAGGCTTGTAGACATATCCTGTCAGTTAATGCAGTATGTTGGGCTTGCAGGCCTTGTATGTATATTTGGTTGGTTTGTCAGCTATAATAATTATGACGACCTTGTCGGCCCAGTTTTATATTGACATTTAATCAGTATTGGCAATTGTATTGCAATGTGGCCCATGGACAAAGTATGACATCATATGTCCAGAGTCCCTTAGTTGCAAGTTGGTACGCAAGGATAGGTGAGACACTGGGTGCCAGTCTTGCCCTCCAGGTTCGGGGCTTGACAAAAGTGGTATTAGAGAAGTTCTGTCCTAGGGAGTCTACAAACCGTGTCTAGTTAAGTCTTGTTTATAGGTGTGTCGTGTACCACACTTATAAGTAGGAGGCTACAGGATATTTAGGGTTGTCACTCTTTCTTCTTACTCTAGATTGTGTGATAGAGCGCACTTATAAGAATTCAGATTCCTAAATTCATATTCCTAATACAATGATACTTACATCTAGAAAGACGGTTGGTATGGCTGTGGACGAACTGAGTGAGAGGAGCTCGATTTTGCATCATGCTTATGATGAGTAAATATAAAGTCTCCAGTAGAACATGTAGATACTAAGATGTGTAAGTTTCTTGATAAGGATCCCTAAGGTAGGAATATCTATCAACTCTTATGGTAAAAGCAGTAAGAGAATAAAAAAGTAGACATAAGTTCGAGTAAGTAAAAGAAGCAAGGTGAAAAAGGGTACGAGGTACCCAGTTAATGAAAATTAACGATATTTTCAACTCAAGTAGAGAGATATAAGTATTTTGAGTTACCTCCAATAGTAACATAGGTATTTACAATTGGTCACACCCATTCTAGTTATGCCGCAATGGGGTAAACAAAAGTATTATAAGAGAAGGACGAGATATCAGGATCTGGCTGGGGTTAGAGTAACCCAAAATATGGATGAATTGTTTGCGTTAGTTGACATTTTCGAAGGATATTACCAAGGTACTAATAGATCACCTTGGGAGACACCCAAATGGTGCACTCCAAAATAGTATAGCTTGATATGAATACTACAAAGATAGGCATGAGAAGGCTGGAAGGGATAAATATTATCTTACTGTGGATCCCGTCCCTAATAAAGGGAGAATGTTAGGTAGTCCGAGGAGCCAGAATGGATCAAGGGGAGGTAAAAGCAAAAGAATATCTTGTTAAAGTTTTCAGAATAAAGTGATCGGTATAAATATTAGCAGGGAAATACAAATAGGGATAATGAAGCATTATGAGTGAAATGTGATACATGGATGGCAATGGTAGAGTGTTACAGAATCTATAGTCAAATAAAGAAAGTGACGAGAGGTAATGGGCCTTATGACAACAAAAGAGTATAGGCCATACAGTCACATCCTCATTTTGAGAGATAAGTTCGCAACTCTAACATAGTTAACAGTAGGAAAAGTTAGACCTCGGGGTAATAGAAATCAGTATAGACTGGTGAACAAGATAAACTAAACGTAAATTAGGGACTGAATGATTTGATAATGGTCAACGTCATAAGAATTCATATATCGTTCCGACGATAATAGAATGGACAATAGAGGAAGATTCATGAGAAAATCAAAGTATGGTCATTCAGGGAGACGCTTCCCTAAAGCAAGCAATATAAGCAAAGTTAAGCTTAAGGGACTGTATGTGCCAGTTACACTAAGTGTCACCATCGTGAGTGAGGAAATTTGTTATCCTTGGTACATAAGGATTATCACAAGGCGAGTAAGGGTCACTGATGATGTGAAAGGACGCCAAAGATGAAGAGGAAAAACATCTATCGGCAGGTCGTCATAGCTCCAAGTCTTAGTACTCCCCTAAAGGGGGGGATATGGAATGATAAAGGAAGAATGTGATAAAAATGAGAAAGGGATGAGATTGCACTTATCCAAATCCTACATATATTCTACGATTCCAAAATATTATGCACGCACGACATCAAGGAAAAGAAGTAAGGGTTCCAACCCATGATGTTTTTGATAAATAAGGAGCCAACGCGAGAGGTAAGTTAAGACAAAAGGAATAACCCAAAAAATATTACTCGGAATATCGATATGAGAATGGGACAACAAGTAGTTAGTAGTTGATTCAGGAAGAGACCAGTTATGGCTAGACAAGAGGATAAAGACAAACCAGCATATCATACAAAATAAATGTAGTAAACCCCAACATGGAGAATTCGACCTCGTAGTAATGTCATTATAACTTGAGATATATTCAAATAGGAGTTGGGGGTAGTTAAAGGTACCGTATGAGTGTTATAGAGATAAAAGAGAGTGCCACCGGGAAGGTAGTTAAAATAGCAATTCAGAAGAAACCCTACAAGCACAAGGGCACAAAGGTAAGCAACTACGGATGATTATAGGCAAGGAATGACATCAAAAGGTCTGTAATAAGCTCACAGATTTACAAGAGTCAAGGGTTCTCCCTAAGTACTACAACTAAAGACTAGATGAGGAAATAAGGAAGAAGGCTTCAACCTAAGAACAACGACATAAAGAGGAAATGGTCGTGTAACAATAGTTTCACAACAACATTGTAAGCATTCCAAAGGAAAGTGGCACCTACCATGGCTAATGAACGGGAAGTAAAATTAAAAGTAATATTCATGATCATATGAGTTGTATGGAATTCCAATATGTGTGGGCACTAAGACAAGCTAAGTATGCACGCAACAACGAGACAAAAAGACCAGGAAAAGTAATAGCTTACGTTTAAAGAAAGTTTAGAAGGAACGAAAGGAATTATTCGATCAATGATCCAGAGTTAGTTACGTTATGAACGCACTTGAGATTTTGGAGTATACATATGCGTTGATAATCATACAGCCGTAGAAGACTCCGGTATAAGTTAAAAGAAAGAATTGAGTCCAGGTCATAGACAAAGGATTGAATTGCTAGAAGATTGTATCATGGATATTCCATAGTGCCTATGAAAGGCTAAAGTAATAACTAATACCATGAGCTGCAGATCGGAAGATAGCTTAAGCCTACACAAAGGTTGATTAGAGGGAAGAGGAAACTAAAGAGTTACATCAACAAAGTAAATCTGGAATTTGATTATTGGACCCAGAAGTTATAGGAGTCATGATTGAGAACATAGAAGAATAGCTCTTAATATTAGATGTGCAAGAGGGATAGAACAACAACCATAGTCTATAATAGCTCTACAATAAAACCAGTTAGAAAAATACCAGCATCATAAGAATTCAGTATGGAAGAGAGATAGAAGAATGTGAGGTGATATTTTAAATGGTGGATGTGATTTATACCTATATGGGAGGGAGGTTATGAAAGAAAGAAATAAGAATGTGAGGTGATATTTTAAAGTAAGTAAGGTAAATGTGAGAAAGGTACGAAATACTCAAGTATAGAAGGATGAGAGTGCACACTTCAGGTAAAAGACTAGAAGCACTGGGATTTAGTATCCAGGAAGGATAGCAGCGTCGTCAGTTGCATATCTTCCAGCCTATGGTTTCTAGGTACCAAGAGGTCTATTTAAGAGATTAGAAAAAAGTTAGAGATGACGTGATGTCTCGCTTACTGTTCCGGAATAGCACAAGGAAATCTATTGTGCAAACAAGGCGAGGAAAGGTTGCAAGTAGTATAAATAGAATGTGTAAGTCCCAAGCTAAAGTATGGTAAAGTGACAGAGTTCTAGGAAGAAAGGAGTAAGGATAAGAAAAGGCGAATGAGAATGTGACGAGAATAGATAAGTCATCGGGATTAAGCCCATGAGAACAAGAGATCTAATGGTTTCTCTAAGTTTTAGAAAGTTCAGTATAGCCTGAATGAACTCAATCTAAGATTAATATCATTTAGAAAGAAACGAAATGCTGCCTTGATAATGGAAAATACCCACGTAAGGTAAATCACATTAGGATGCTATGAAATACTTTATGGAAGCATGGTATCACCCCAAGTTGATCGGTGTAGTTACTTCAGATGTCCCTCGATGAGACATGAGCCCTAGCGGCAGTGTTACATAATAGGTCAAGTTATCAATGGTAGATGATGAATCAACATTAGGGTGAATAAAAAATAGATAGATAAAAGTTCAATATGATATGAGATCGGGCTGTAATAATTAAGATAAATAGTAATGAGGAAGTATTAAATGACCTAGACTTTTACATATGGGATGAGCAACGAGAGTAACCTGGAGTGGAAGCTGACCTCAGTAACGATAAATCGAAGTAAGAGTTCTAGTACAGTATGACCTATCTAGATATAGTAAAATCATGTGGATGGATAACTAGGTTTATGAAACAAGATATGGCAAAAATCATAATTTCAACAAAGTTCTAAGCGAAGAACTTCAGTAATGGCTAAAACTCGAAGGAAAAAGGAAAAAAAGGGTCGCATAGGTGCACTTATAAGGTCAGAGTCGTACAGACTACATGATAGAAGGTAGAAATAATTACGATATTGCGAGGATTTCGACCTCAAGTCGTGGTATGGGAAAGAGACCTAAGGGGGGAATGCCTTGGAATTTGGATTTATTCACAGAACAGTTGCCTAAATGGAAAAGGGAGCACTAAAGTATTCAGAAGACATAGGTTATGAGAAGCATAAATGCATCAGTCAACAATCGAGGACGAACGTTCCAAAGTGGGGAATAATGTTACACCCCATGTTTTCGTACATGAAAATATGCCATAAGTGAATTGATAAAAACTCGGGGATGAGATGTTACATCTCGCATTTTTGTATGTTAAAGTTTCGACGTAAGTTAATTGACGTAAGTCCGGGAATGAGATTATTTTAGGATCATAAACATTATGCTATTTCAAATACGTGATGAGTAAATTCGTGAAGGAGAGAAGGTAAGCAAATAGAAGAAAATGAGCTTCGTCGAAGCTTGACAATTTGGGATAAAATACGATCCAAGCTATAACACCTCATATTTATGGACTAGTGCCATACAAGGTACTATATGACTATAATAGTATGATGTATAAGGTTGTATAAAAAATATGTAACATTTTAAGTAATTTGAGATAATTTTTAATTATTGGGTAATGGGAGATTACCTAGTTAATTAAGAAATTATTGGGTGATTAATTGAGCATATTTGAATAAGCATTAAACTTCAAGTTGGCATCAAATTAAGGCCAAGTTGATGACTCATTAGTCATTAGGATAGGTGGCATTAAGGGGTCTTTGGGCAATCTATCAAGATAATACATGGAAACTATACTTTGCCATTTAAAAACGTAGAAGAAATTTCAAGCTAGTCATCTTTACGCATGTTGATATCAAATTTATTTTTCGAGGACATGTTGGAAACTCACATAAGACTTCATGTTATAGTAGCAACGACAATTCTTAGATTAGTAAAGAAATTCATACGAAATTACACGGCCATAATAACAACGAAACTTTGTGATTTTAAAGGAGTACAGTGCAACATTTTTCAAAAATATCATACGAATTTTTCCTACTCCAGGTATGTTAAGGTTAAGCCCTTCCTTCATTTTGGCATGATCTCGTCATTACACAAGTTGATAACGAGGCATAAAGAGAAACTCATATTCCTGAATTTATGTACATTTTTCTAGTCTCATAAGTTATAGTATTCTCCCTTATCAGGACTTCATATTCAATTGAGTATTGTCTTCTTCTAGTCACGAGAGCAGAGAGTTTGTATATAATACTATTTTCATTACCATCGAGCTATAATCGATGGGCCGGCCCCTATTGGGCAACCTCTGATCAGATTGTAAGTTATATACCGAGCCTACTGTGGTCAAGTGCCTATGAGCGAGCCCAGTTGATCGAGATACAGAGTCTAGTATGGTCGAGCCTACTACGGCAGAGCAGTTTTATATATATATATATATATATATATATATCGAGCCTTATAAGGCCGGACAACTATTTTACTTACTACATTGAGAGAGTTCAATCAGTATCAGTAGGGGAGTATACTTTCAAATTATCTCTGACTCCAGTTACTTTCAGTTGTTATATTATCAGTTCAGCTTCAGCTTTCCATATATTGCCTTACATACTCGGTATATTATTTCGTACTCACGTCCCTTTTTTGGGGCGCTGCATTTCATGCGTGCAGGTTCAGACAAACAAGCGGGTAGATCTCCTCACTAGGTGTTGCCCGAGTTTAGCTTGATCGGTAAGCTCCATGTTCTTCGGAGTTGCCTGGTCTAGAGCTTTATGTACATCTTCTGTATATACGTATATATGTTATGAATAAGTCGAGGCCCTATTCCGATCACAGTACACCCATCAGCAGAGGCTTGTAGACATATCATGTCAGTTAGTGCAGTATGTTGAGCTTGCAGGCCTTGTATGTATATTTGGTTGATTTGCCAGTTGTAATAATTATGACGGCGTTATCGGCCCAGTTTTATATTGACATTTACTCAGCATTTGTAGTTGTCTTGCAATGTGGCCCATGGCCAAAGTATGACATCATATGTCCAGAGTCCCTTAGTTGGCCCCCAGATTCGGGGCGTGACAGTTTCACGCTAGGTGTGTTTGATGTTTTTACACCACCTACCTTGAGGGGGAATGTTGTGAGAGGTGTGACTTAAATGTGTAAGAAACTAGGGATAGTTTAGTCTATTTAACTCTAGGTAGTTAGATGTACAAAGTCGGTTAGTCATTTTCTATAAATAGGGGTCGTTTGTACATTGTATGAATAGTTTTAACATAATCAATTTCTGCATTTCCAACTTCAGCTCATTTTCTTCTTCTATTTCTTTTCTTCTCAGCTAGGGTTCACATAGCTCGATCCATAGAATTAACAACTTAAATAAAGGAGTTTGAAAGCACCATCTAGGATGATTTTGGATATCATCTTTGAGAAATGACTTTTACAAGAAATATGAATAATTAATACAACACAATAACTTAATTTTTATGAATGCGTCACGAGTTGGTTTGCTGAGCTAATTAATTTTCCGCGAGAACTTATTTGCTGACAGTCAAGTGATCTAATATAATATATTTGAGTCAAGTGATATAAGTTAAAAGCAGCTATCTAGCTTCAAATAGTGAATTTTAGCAGTAAAATTTGGATATATATATATATATATATATATATATATATATATGAATTTAAACGACTAAAAAACAGTTAGAAGTACCAAACCTATAATTTTGGAGTTTTTCAGCATTTGTTAGCATATAAACCGGGTCGCGTGTTGGGTCGGTTAGGAAATTTTTGGTTAAAATATGAAATGTGTTATGCCTTGCCATGATTAAATTCATGTATGATTGTGGGCAAAGAATTGAAAACTCGTCCCATTGAATTTGCTCTATTCTCGTTCCCTTTAGAGAATGTGATAGCAGTATGTGATAAGTCTGAAAGAAGACAAAATCATTACTATGAAGGTATTAATGGATGTGGACGTGGCAATAGACGAAATTATAATCGTCATCATTGTGATACTGAGAATAATAAGGATTCTCAAAATAAGCTTTCACTCTGTTAAGTTGATGTTTGTCATCGATTTGACATGAGATTTTATAAAGCACATATAGATGATTATGATCCACTCATGATGTGAATGTGACAACATCTGATTTACGAATACATATTCATTCTTCAAAGAATATGAACGTGCTAGTGGTAG
>MU718450.1:92979-123837 GCA_026770625.1 Nicotiana glauca
GCGGTAGAACAGTCCTTCTGATTCTCCAGGGCTGTTCAGGCGTGACTTCTATGTAATTTTGCAAATATGGCCTTTTTCTTCCACTTTTGACTCCAAAATTGCTCCTTAGCCTTCCTTACCCATTTTGTACCTACAATTCATGAAAAATACTACTAAGAGCATTTTGTCATCATATATATCATCAAAACAACATAAAAATGTGATTATTTAGGGCGTGATTATAGTCAAATTCACCTATTATCATCCATATTATGGGAAAAGGGAACATCACTGTAAGGCTTTGAACATCTTCATGGAGAGGCAGACCAAATCAATATTATCAATAAAGGCTTTCACTGTTTCTCCTCCTAACTCTGAGTAATTATTTTCGCATCCTTCATTTGGTCCAATCAATTATTACGGTTTGCTATGATTTTCCCGTGATTTATTTATATTATTTTTCCCTCGTAAGGTATATGATAACTTTTGAGCCAAACAAAAATAATCTCCAAAGTCCAAACCATTCTTTCCACTCTTGTAAACGAGTTTAATCTAATATTAAATGTAGTAAATGATTTGATAAGTTCGATTGACTAATTGTACAATTTGTCACGACTAGCTCGATTGAGACAACCCTAGCACCGTCCAAGACATCGATAGTAAAATATTAACCATTTTTATGTTGAAAAAATTTGGAAATTCTTGTATTGAGTAAAGTTGTACGGTGGGCTTATTATGTTAGATTATTCTGGGAGTCAATAAGCTAATTTCCATATATGTTCTGCTAAGTTATTATTATATTCAAGATAATTATATATTTACAAGATAGCGTCTCAATTCATACAACATAATTTATGAAATAAAAAAAAATTATATTTCCCATTACCAACTCCATGTACGAATAAAGGGATCCATTTGAATTTAAAATTTTCAGCCAAGTACCTTTCAGTAGGTTAGGTGAGTTTATAATTAAACAAATCTAGATATATACATCGAATATAGTATATAATTAACTGACTACGTTTCTTGGAACAAAAGTAATCAAATCGGTTTAATATGCATAAAATCAAAGTTAGAAAGAAACAGTCAAGATATTCAATTGTATTGTTATACATTTCTTTCTTTAAGCAAAAGAAAATTGATATACGACTGAAAAGGAAAAACACACACAACTTGTTCTAATTTCAATTGCTTTAGTTAGACTGAGAAGTTCTTTTGTCAAGCCTACATAATCGCTGAAACCTAATACGAAGTCTTCTTAAAATGTTTATGTATTTTCAACAAATTAAACTACAGGGATTTGTTATTATTAAATATAAAATCTTTTTTACAACTGACTTGTTCATAACACGTTTTTTACAGGAACTTTACCAAATCAATAATAGGGTCGGCTCAAGCTTATATGTGGCGCAAAGTCAAAGTCTAATACGAGGCCTATATTTTTTTCTTATGATTATAATATATATTTTTATTTGAAGTTATTCTTCTAGTTTTTTTATATGCAAATTTGTTAATACCTTTTTATAATCGATTTCTTCCTATAATTCTTTTTCAATTGATATTATAATCAATCCATTTAATCTTTCTCGAGACATTATTTATCTTAGCTAAGATTTATCAATTTTAATCTTTGAAAAACTTGTTATTGAGGAAACTGTTATCGGAACTAATAACACTATTCTACATGCAATATAAATATTTAGAAAAGAATCAAGCCGTTTTATTTGATTGAATGTATAGTATCTTCTATTTGTACTATTTTTTCTTGTCTAATTAATTTCAATTCTCACGTTAGAAAATGTTTCCATACTACCCATTTTTAAGTAAGCCAAATAATTACTTTATTTACATATCTAGAAAATTTTCTTTTGTTTTATATGAAAAAGTCTACATTTGTACTATAAATTCTAAATTTTATTTTATTTAAATTATTATATACCAATTATCTTTAAAAAAAATGGGGCCCCCAAATTTTGGGGTCTAAGGCTCACGCCTTGTAAGACAAAGGCATTAGAGCCGGCCCTGATCAATAGGTACAAGTCATTCGCCTTTTATGCATCCATTTATCACTTAATCAATTGATTAAGTAATATGTGTTCATAGGAACCGCATCAAACTTAAAAGTCAAATCAAACTGATTAAAAAATTTGATTAAATTTGAAAAATTTGAACTAAACCGACATATAAATATATAATTTTATATATACTTTTAGAACTTTATAAAAAATTTTCTTTGGAAATATTTAGAAATTTTTGGATTATCTTATGCGATGTAATATTTAATAGAATTATAAAATGCTCCATTTTTATTTACTTTAAATAATGGATATATCATCACTTTCTTGTCAAGTGTTATTGAAATGCGTCAATCTCTTTGTTCTTCCATATTCATATGTCAAGATCTAATAAATTCTTACATCTTTTTCGAATTTGAAATGGTATTTCGATAATTCAAAATTAAATAGGATATCATTATTAATATATCATATTGATTACTATGTTTAATTATTAAATTCAGTTAACCTTGAAAGCATACATCAACCAAATATTATTGTTAGACGACTAAGAAAATAACTATCATGTCTTATTAAGAAAATTCTCCCATAAGAATATTTTAATGAACATATGTATTTGTCAGTTATTTTAATTTTTACAAAACATATATTGTATTTACTTATTAAAACTTTAACAATGTAAGATCTAAATAATATTCATGTAATAAAAAAAGAATCCGAAAATTTTGAAAAATCCGACAAAACCAAACCAATCCAAACCGATATATTAGTTTGATTTGGTTTTGAAAGAAAACCGAACTAACCCGGCCCATGTACGTCCCTAGTGTTCATTTTAATTTTGTTCGCAACAAAATTTCGTAGTACGAAAAATAAACTGCAACAAAATAATATGAAGAAAAAGAGATCTTATTGATGAATATTTATGAGTACAATTCTATGTATCCCTTGATTTTCCTCTTTGAAACTCTCTGTGATTCGAGTGCTTGAGAAGTATCTTTCTCGAATGTAGGGTGATGCAGATCTCCTTATGATGTATTTAATCGCCGTCGAGCAACACTTTGTTGTTTCGGGTTGATCTCCGCGAAAAACTCTGTTGATCACTGCTTTGTTGAAGAACTTTGCACTTGATGATTAATCTCTTTGTTAATGGATGCCTTCACCAATTGCGGAATGATCTTCTCCAACTCTGAATGTCCAGTGAGTTATATAACCCCTCTATTTATAGTGGTAGAGGAAGGACAATCCAACTACATGTGAACTCTCCTGCTTGATTCTGATTGGCTCATGTGTCATCAAACTCATCACATAAGCTATGTGATAAGCTTGCTTGTGATTGGCCAAGACATGTTATTTTAGACACTTGACAACTCTTGATTGGTCATTATTTTGGACTGGGATTGCCATATCATTTAACATATGGCGTCACCTTGTTGGCTTTGAGTTTTACTGGATATGCCACGTTACTTGACACATGGCATGAGTATGAGCCTTAAGATAAAATGGATCCTGGGCTTGAAAATAATAAAATAGACTAATTTAATTTGTAAAGTTTAAATTAATTATTTAACCCAATTGAATTTAATCCAATTTTTATATGAATTATACGCAAAAAATATTATGTATATCTACAAATGCCCCCTACTTCAAAGCTTGTCAAAGCGTAGATTTGTTGAAGCATAGAGACATGCCTTGGTGTATCCATAACTGCGAAAACAATGTGTGATTTTTGTTAGTCTTCAAATAAGGAATTTGAACACTATGAATTTTCTTAGCTTTCCCGTAAAGCGGTGATCCAAGGTTGCGACCTTTTTCGAAAAAATAGATGACCTTAGCCCAGAGTTCTAAATGACGCGCAGTATATCTACTTCAAGCTCGAAAATGTAGTTGCTCACATTATCGTAATCCCCAGTTGTTTGACTTAAAAGATATTGGAACTTTTGTGAACAATTAATCAAAGAGGATGAAGGGGTAAATCTTAGCTAAGTATAATAAACTCTAAAACAACAAGGTATAGAAAATGCATACGATGAGTAATATCTCTTGATCTTTATGGAAGGAACCATTGAATATTAAAGATACCAAACTTTTATGTAAGAAAATGTTGCAATCAGTATTCTCAGTTAACATTATTAAAAATCCCTCCCCTTTTTACAAGATTTGTCTTTCACTATTTATAAGGGACAACTTCCTTCTGAACCCTAAAGGACATAACACAAGGAATATTCGAGGGTATTTGTTGGGCCTATATTACTGTAAACATTATACATCCTCCGTTTGCCGCTTGTCATCCTCTGCAGAACGTCGAGTTATGAATACTTCGTCTTCTGTTGTGTTTTGTCAACAGCTGTGGTCGTCCAAATTTGGACCCATATAGTTAGTCCCTTCGCTTGTCGGAGTTGTAACTAGGTGCGTCCTCAATAAGCGGACGCCACCCGTTCCCTATGGAGAAACTTGGTTTCACGAGGCATTACGACTTGGCCAACAATGGGAGGTTAGCATGCTCAACAAGACCTTGGGTAGTGTGTCTTATCGGGAAATGACGCCATTTCTACATGCGTCATCACTATGCATGTTTTCGAGGCAGGGGTTGATGGCGTGTCGCTTTAATTTTGGTGCCATCATGCAGCCTTCCGCTTCGATTCTGGCGCCACCCAATCTTATAAATAGGTGGAGGTTTGTCTTTTCAAAAACTCTTGGCCATTTCATCATCGGTTATTCTTCCTCATCTCCTTCGTGTTTGTTCCACCATTTTCTCTACTTCTTCTTGTCCCATTTTCCGTCTTAGATTTCCCTATTATTTTAATGTATTTTCTGCAGAAGAGATTCCTAGAACACACTGATCTCGTGAGGGTATTTCTGACGCCACTCCATTGTCCGTGGCACTTCCCTCTGGCGATGAGGGTATGATGGTGGAAGAGGGGGACAAATTTCTCACGTGGAGGAGTTGCTGCCGGGACACACTTCGTCTCATAATGACTTTCTCAAGGATCCTCCTCCTACTCCCATCCCCTGTGTTCTCCGAAACCAAATAGTTCCATATTGATGCTCTCCATGCGAAATATAATATTTCTACTCATGTTGATATGGTTCCAGTGGGGAGGGACTTCGTGGAAGTCCATAGGCCTGGATACTGTGGTTTTTACGAGTACTTCCTTCATAATTGGTTATTCCTTCCCTGTCCTTCCGTTAGCGGAGGAGTTATGTAGATTCTATTAGGTTTGCCAGAAACAACTTTCCCCCTACACGCTTAAAATACTCCTGATGTTGATAAAACACGCGGAGTTGGCGGGGTGCGAGGGTACCATTCACCATCTACTGCACTTGTTTTCACCTAGCTTTCATAGGGGTACTATGGTGCATTTGAGGCACCGTGGAACAAAAAGACTTGTGGTTGGGACCGACGACTGATCGAGTCATAAGTTTTGGCACAGGTATTTCTTTGTTAAAACTGCACACATCGTGCCTGACCCCGATAGGTTTCCAGAGCGATGGAACAAGAACCGTAAGTGCCGCCACTCGTTTTACTCTTTCCTTTCTTCTTCGTTCTTCTTAGAGTTCGTTTGCTTCTTATTTGCAGCCATGAGGCGTCCACCTCACCCTATTGCAGGTATAAGGGATTAGGTAGCCCGTCTGCTACCCCATGCAATGGAGACTCGAGACTGGCCCGCTTTTGTGAAACACTATGAGCTGAGAGTTTCATCCAGTAAGTGCGTTATCCCGTATCATTGCTTAGTTATCTATCGTTTTCTATTGATACAACTTGTCACATCTCCTTTTTCCGAGTTTTTATACGGCTTTTACTACACCCCCTGAAGGGTATAATAAAAGAAATTTTTCTAATTAAAGGACAATCGAGACGGGATTCGTTTATTGAGAAATTCAGAGTCGCCACTTGGGAGATTTATGGTGTCCCAAGTCACCGGTTTAAATCCCGAGTCGAGGAAAGGGTTTGACTCTGTTTAACATTCGCGAACCAGAATCCGGGTAAGGAATTCTGTTAACCCGAGAGAAGGGGTTAGGCACTCCCAAGTTCCGTGATTCTAGCACGGTCGCTCAACTGCTATATTTTGGCTAAATTTTGATTTTTATACATGTTAAACCCATAGTGCAATTTTTAGAATTATTTACCGCTTTTAGTCAATTATTAAGAAAGTGAACGTCGTTTAAGAACGTATTTTCGGATCACGTCACATGAAATACACCCGGATCCTCGACACATTCCTATTCAACGTTTTTGGATTTAGATTTGGGTCGCATGAAATGCACACCCGTATTTAAGAAGGTAAAATTATTAAAAGCGCGCCTAAAGTTGCTAACATATTATCAACTTTGCGGGAGGCCATGAAAATTCGCTAAATGGCACGTCCCGAATTCTAAATATTTTAATAGAGTAATTAAAGAGGGCCACGCAATTTTTGATTTTATTTGGCGCGACGCACCTCAATTTGTTTTAAAGGCCAACCTAAAGGAACTACGATTTTCTATTAAAGATTGTCTCTAAAAGGGCGCTAATTAATTAGCCTCATTAATTACTATTATTAGAAAACCTTTCACGAAATTCGAGCTTCAAACTCAGGTCCACACTTGAACAAGAGGAAAACCTCCTAATTCAAATATGCTACCTAGCTCGGAAGGCCCAAAACCCGTATTATTATTAAGAAAAAGTATAACCGAAGTTGCGCGAGCGCATACTCCAAATTAATTTTTTTTAGATTTGTGATCATGTTACGCGAACATATACACAATTACGGTATTGGACTGATTAATAGCACCTACAGCACACTAACAATCATTCATGACAATTTAAAAAAACCAACATTCCTCAAAGATATTATATATGCTAAATTATAACAAGTGTCGTAATACAATAATTCAACTGTTACTAATTGACTTTTGCTATATCATAAATTCCACTGATTTTTGCTATATCATAAATTCCACTGACGCACTACGATAGCAACTCAAGTGAAACATGAATACCATACACGATATTAAACCAACCAACCCCAAGTTCAATCCTTCCACAAATTAAATCGATTCCAACACCAGAAATCACAAATAAAGATTATAATCTTGATGCATTAAACTCATCGGAAACAAGATGCTACTACTGCTCGTAACCTCAACCAAGCACCAGGATTTGCGTCAAGCGACAGTTGTAGGAGATTTCACACTAAATAATTGAAACAAAAATATATTCATGGACTGTGATTGTTGAGATTACGCTCATATTTGTATAAAAAATGGAGTATAAATAGTGGATGCATGAAGATATAATTTCAAGCTTTCCGTTGAGGCATTCCATCGAACAAACAAAACTATACACACAACAATGGAGCAATATACAAATGTAGCAAACCAGAGAAGAGGATATGACCTTTATTGAAGTTTTTCACTTTCAAGTCTTATAACAGCGTTGTTTACAACAACATGGCATTCGACGTGATAGCAAAATTGAAAACTGGCGCTTTAACAGGAACTCGACGGAACCCAGATCTGTCCGGCAACCTCGAACGGAAAGGAACAAACCCGACGAACAGAGCTAGAGTCCTACGATCTCAACGGAAATATTATGCTAAATGGAATTACGAACGTGAAACTCAGTCGACAACCTCAAACGAGCACCCTACGAGCTTTAAACGAACTCCATTGTTGCCCGTGGTGAAGGAGCAGCAGTCGGTCTACTATGAAGCGAAGAAGAAGGAACTGTAACGAGGGGTGAGCTGGTGAGGGTTTAGTTTTCGGCGAGCTCCGGTGAGAACGGTCGTGGTTTCAGGGGCTGGGGGTTGTGAAAACGATGAAGGCAGGTCTTCTCAGCTAAAAGCTACGCTTTAGATTTTTGCCCCGTCCCCCTTTTATCCGTGTATGTGGTGTTATATATATAGAGAATATAGAACAGCCCCTCCCCCAAGAAAACGTGACCAGCTCCTCTTTTTCGTTTTTTTTGTTGTTGTGCAAAATCTGCTTTTTCGTTTTTTAATTCCCGTCCCCACTCTCTCTATTTTGTTTCTCTTTTTTTTCTCTTCCTTATCTCTTGGTGTATATGTGTATTAGTTATGGAATGAAGAAGAACATAGGAATTGTGGTCCCCCCAAAGAAAGATGCCAAAATTAACAAAGATAAAAAGAATCCAATTCTGTTAGGTAGCACGTGATTTTGGAGGAAATTGGGAAAGTGGGGACCACTTTTCTTTCTTTCATTTGCCTTTCTATTTTTTGTATGTTTCTTCTTTAATCATTTTTTGGAAAATAAATTATCAAGACTATTTTTTTGAATTTTTTTCAAAAATAAAACTAACTAGACAAAATACCAACTAGCTAGAATAAGGAAAAATATTTTTGTAATAATTTTTAGATAAAGTAAGGTAAAGAGAGCGATACTAAACCTAAACTAAATCCTAAATTAATTCACGTTGTAAAATTAAGCTAATTATCTAACTATGTATAAATGATCATTTTTTTTGTTGTGATTTTTTATTAATAATACAATTATCTCAATGTAATTAATTCCTAAATGCAAATGCATATTTTTGTATTTTTATATGAATTTTCATGCAACCAATTAACAGAAAATTCAAAAAACTTGTAAAATCATTTTATTTGGAATTTTTTGGAATAATTTTACTTAGGGCAAAAATCACGTGCTCACACAACTTATTTCGATGACAGGTCGAGGCGCTTCTCGGTGGAGGGCCCCAGTCTCTGCATTTTGACTAGTTGTCACTGCTGTGGGAATGCAGTTTACTTTGAGTGAGTTCGTCCGAGAGGTCCGTGCTCAACCGATACAAAGGGAAGGTCCTTCTCGCGATATGGTCGTGAGGGAAGAGGCCTATTCCGTACTGACCCATCACCTTATAGACGAATCCTCTAATGGGGACGAGTCATTACTGAGAAAAAATAGGAGAATAGAGCTTGGGAAGGATGTGGCTGCGGACACTAGTAAGAGTAAGACAGGCATGTCACAGACGGCGCCTGTGTCTGCGTTCATGGCCGACACTTTTTTGGCAAAGAGGTCTCCCTAAACGGAAGGGGTTAACCTTTGGAGGTGGTTCAGTGTGCTCTGCTGAGGGTGGCGTATCATCTAATGTTGGAGGGGGACTGTGTGTCGAGGGCAAAGGCTTGGGTTCAGATGTCGATCTGGGGGATATTCGTGAGTTTGTAGAACGCCACACTCATGTAGAGGTCAGAATGGATGATTCTGATCGGCATATAGTTGTCCCTGGGGACTAGAACTTGTTGTCAAATTGCGAGCAGGTGGCGTCTGTCTTAGCCCCTTTATGTGCCTTCCCCGAGAGCGAGGTGCTTAGAATGATGAGCAACGTGGAGTTATCTCGGAGCATTGACGGCATGGTTTTGCGGGTAAATTTCTTTCTCTTCCCTTTCGTTGTTAGGTTTTTGTCATTATTTTCAGCCTATCTTCGTTTTTAACTTTTTCTTATTGTGACAGACCCTTATCATGGATACTGAGCGCGAGCATCGAGAAAGAAAGAGGACGGACATATACGGGAAGATGTCTTCCAAATATCAAAAATACTGCACCAAGCATCATGCGATGGCCGACATCTACAATTAGGACCCTGACTTCCAATTGTTTCACGAAGGGCTCAATCAGAGTGAAAACCAATTGGCATGCAAGGTCGATGAGTTGAGAGAGCGGGACGAGTATCTCATGAAAGCCATCGCCCGTAATAGTGAACTCGAGGTGTCTCTTAAGGCGAAGGAGGATGAGCTCGAGGTAAGTAGAGGGGTGATGACCGAGAACACCGACCTGTAGGCAAAGGTGGCCAGTTTGACTGCCGAGTTGGGTATGAAGTCAGCAGAGATTGATGAGCTTAAGGGTGAGCTCAGTATGAGTGCCGACAGGCTGGCGATTGTTATTTCTGAAGCGACGGTTTTGGAAGATACTCTCCATGTCTGTAGGTTAGAGGATACTAAGGAGAAGGAGGTATCCGAACTTAAGATAGCCGGGCTTGAGGGGCGTATGAAGGAGTTGGAGGCAGAATTATTTGCGTTGTCCGAACAAGTGAAGTTACTGAGAATGGAGGATGTGCGTCGACACTCGCAACCTTCCACATCTCATGCTTTGGATGATCCTATCGTGCCTCGTCGTTTATTTGAGTTGTGGGTGCATGCTGAGGCCCAGCTGGATATATATACAAGGCTCTTTATGCTGAGGGGAGGGCATCTGAAGTTGAACTTCAGGAAAGGCGTGCCAAAGCTCATTCAGACCGTGAGACATGCGGATATGACCATATGATGCCTGATAGGGATGATACTAACTCTGATGATGCGAACCTTCTTGCCTCCGACTCTTGGTACGAAGATGTGTATGCTACCGGGGACAATGTGTGATTTTTGGCTTGTACTTATTTTTTGCTTTGGAATTTTTGTAAGCACATTCTTAAGCCCATTGTAAACATAGTTGCTAGTAATATTTTGTTGTAACGAAGAAATTGTTTTGTCGATTTAGTGATGATCTTTGTGATTTTTTTACTATGGCCTTAGCCTTTGGGATGTTATTTTCGAGCTGGTGTTAGAATAGTATCCCGTCGTAGTTGGAACGAAGTCAAACTCATCTTTATCGTCGATGGCCTTAGACATTGGGATGTTACTTTCGAGCTGGCGTCAAAGTAGTATCCCGTTATGGTTTGAATTAAGTCAAACTAATTTTTTTCATCGATGGCCTTAGCCATTGGGATGTTACTTTCGAGCTGGCGTCGAAGTAGTATCTTATCATGGTCCGAATGAAGTCGAAATCATTTTTCATCGATGGCCTTAGCCATTGGGATGTTACTTTCGAGTTAGCATCGAAGTAGTATCCCGTCGTAGTTCGAGTGAAGTCAAACTCGTGTTTCATCGATGGCCTTATACATTGGGATATTACTTTTGAGCTGGCATCGAAATAGTATCCGGTCATGGTTTGAATGAAGTCGAACTCATTTTTCATCGATGGCCTTAGCCATAGGGATGTTACTTTCGAGCTAGCGTCAAAGTAGTATCCCGTAATAGTTTTATCGAAGTCGAACTTGTGTTTCGTCGATGGCCTTAGACGTTGGGATGTTACTTTCGAGCTGGCATCGAAGTAGTATCTCGTCATGGTTCAAATGAAGTCAAACTAATTTTTTTGGTCGATGGCCTTAGCCATTGGGATGTTACTTTCGAGCTGGCATTGAAGTAGTATCTAGTCGTATTTTGAGAAAAGTCGAACTCGTGTTTTGTCGATGGCCTTATCTATTGGGATGTTACTTTCGAGCCGACGTCGAAGTAGTATCCCGTCATAGTTCGAATGAAGTTGAACTAATTTTTTTCATTGATGGCCTTATCCATTGGGATGTTACTTTTGAGCTGGCATCAAAGTAGTATCCCGTTGTAGTTCGAGCAAAGTCGAACTCGTGTTTCGTCGATGGCCTTAGCCATTGGGATGTTACTTTCGAGCTGGAGTCAAAGTAATATCCCGTCATGGTTTGAATGAAGTCGAACTAAGTTTTTTTGTCGATGGCCTTAGCCATTGGGATGTTACTTTCGAGTTGGCATCGAAGTAGTATCCCGTCATGGTTCGAATGAAGTCGAACTTAATTTTCATCAATGGCCTTAGCCATTGGGATGTTACTTTTGATCTGGTGTCGAAGTAGTATCCCGTCATGAGGGTGGCACTCTGTTTTATTAGCTGGAGTATCGTGGATGCTAGTTTCATTTATACATTGGAGATTTGATCATATTCTTGTAGGAAATACGTGTTGACTTTGTACATACAACGGATATTTGGTTGTCTATACCCAGTCCCTTCATACTCGGTCTGGAGATCATGTCAATGGGCGGGATAATGAATAACACTTCGGACCTCGAGGCATCTTCCTTGCCACCTCAATAAAAACCTCACCGGGAAAGCCCGATTGGGACAAAACCCGGGTGAGGGAAAAAGAGTACGACTTAGGTGGTGCCTCTTTTCAGAAGTGGAAGTATTTGAGGTAGGCGATGTTCCAATTGTTTTGGAGTAGTTTTCCTTCCATTGTCTCTAACTGGAATGCTCCTTTATTCGATACTGTCGTGATTTTGTATGGCCCGTCCTAGTTTGTTTCCAGTTTTCCCTGATTAGGGTCTTTTGCTACTTGTGTTTTAGCTTTGAAGACGTAGTCTCCGACCTTGAGTGGTCATATTTTGGCCTTCTTGTTATAGTACCTTTTCACTTGTTGCTTTTGGGCTACCATTCTTACGTAAGCCATGTCTCTTCGCTTTTCGACTTCATCCAGGTCTTGTAACCTACTTTTCATTAATTCATCCACTCTCATTGGAGTATCTCGGGATGGGTTCTCCGATTTTGACGGGTATAATCGTGTCAGTCCCGTAGACTAATGAATATGGCATCTCGCTTATGCTGGTTTTTGGCGTGGTGCAATATGCCTATAGTACTTCTGGCAGCAGTTCATGCCATAGCCCTTTGGCATCCCCGAGCTTCTTTTTCAATATATTCAATATCATTTTGTTGGATGATTTGGCTTGGCCATTACTGGCAGGATGGTTTGGTGTGGAGAGTATTCGCTTGATGTGCCATTTCTCAAAAAAACTTGGTTGTCTTCTTTTCGACGAACTAAGGCTCGTTGTCACAGCTAATTTCTTATGGAATGCGGAAGTGGCATATTATATTTTTCCATATGAACGTGATAACCTCCTGCTCACGTATTTGAGTGTATGAGCCTGATTCCACCTACTAAGAAAAGTAGTCAGTTAAAACCAAAAGAAAACGCACCTTACCTCGCCCTGGTGGGAGGGGTCCGACAATATCCATCCCCTACTTTCTGAATGGACATGGCAATGTGGCGAAATGCAGAAGTTCTCCTGCTTGGTGTATCATAGAGGCGTATTTCTAGCCACTGCCCGCATTTTCTGACATAATTTGTGGCTTCTTTTTTCATGGTGTGCCAATAGTATCTTATGCGCATGAGGCATCTGACGAGGTAATGGTTTCCCGTATGGGCACCGCAGTGCCCCTCTTGTACTTCCTCTAGTACCCGTCTCATTTGATTTGGCCCAAGATATTTGGCCATGGGGCGCCTAATGTTTTTTTTTAAAGATCACAGTTTACGAGGTTGTATCTAGCCGCCTGTATTCAGAGCTTTTTTGCTTCTTTCTTGTCTTGTGGGAGTGTCCCTTCCTGAAAATATGTTACGATATGGTTGCGCTAGTCCCAAGTTAGGTTTATGGAATGTACCTCGACCTGGTCTATCGACGAATGGAGAAGGGTGACCATGTTTTCTTTGTTGATATTTCTGGTGGCTGCCGCTAGCTTGGCGAGACCATCTACTTTGATATTCTATGCCCTTGGTATCGGGTCGAGGCGACATTCACCAAATTCTGGTAACAGTTTGTGAATTTCTGACTAGTACTTCTGTAGTCCTTACTCCTTGATTTGGAAAGTCCCAGTGACTTGATTCATCAGGAGTTGAGAGTCGCAATGGAGGACCAGTCGTCGGGCGCCATATTTGAGGGATAATTTCAACCCTGCAATCACAGCTTCATACTCGGCCTCAATGTTAGTCATTTCAGGGCACTGTATGGATTGGAAAATCACTTCGCCCGTAAGGACTTCGAGGACGAGTCCCAGTCCCGATGCATTAGATGCGACGTCGGTGTAGAGGACATAGAGGTCGGAATGTGCGGAAGCGCTGAGCGCCTCCTGCTCTACTTCAGGCAATATTTCTGTGTTCAAGTTGGCGACGAAATCAGCGAGCACTTGCGACTTTATAGCAGTTCACAGTTGATACGTTATGTCATGGTCGCTTAGTTCTATGGTCTATTTTGCCAATCTACCTGATAGTTCGGGTTTGTGTAGGATGCCCCTAAGGGAGAAGGTTGTCACCACTTTTATGGGGTGACATTGAAAATACGGTCTAAGCTTTCGTAAAGCTACGACTTGTGTCAGAGCTAATTTCTCAAGGTGGGGGTACCTTGATTCGACATCAATTAAGGTTTTGTTGATATAATAAATTAGACACTGCGTACCTTTATTTTCATGGACCAAAACTGTACTTATCGCGACTTCGGAGACTGCTAGGTACACCAGGAGGCATTCACCCAGCTCTGCCTTGATAAGTAGTGCTAGTGAGGACAGATACGTTTTCAGTTACCTTAAGACGTCGACGCATTCCGAATTCCATATCAGTCTGTGATCCTTCCTTAGTACATTGAAGAATTTGTGGCACCTGTTTGATGATCGTGAAATAAACCTCGACAGGGCGGCTATTCGTCCTGTCAATTTTTGAACCTGTTATTTATTGTTCAACATCTCTGGTATTCCTTCGATTGCCTTGATTTGATCCGGGTTGACCTCGATACCCCTTTTCTACACTAAAAAACCAAGGAACATTCCTAAGGTTACACCGAAGGCTCATTTATCGGGATTCAATTTCATTATGTATCGCCTCAGTATTTCGAAGGCCTCCTTTATATGACCAATGTGATCCTCTTTCCTCTTCGACTTTACTAACATGTCATCGATGTAGACTTCCATAGTCTTCCCGAGTTGTTCTTTGAATATTTTGGGGACTAATCTTTGGTACGTTGCTCCTGCATTCTTGAGTCCTAACGGCATGACTCTATAGCAATACGTTCCATGGTGGGTAATAAAAGTGGTCTTTTCTTGGTCTTCTTCTGCCATTAGAATTTGGTTGTAACCAAAGTAGGCGTCTAAGAACCTTAATAGTTCGTGCCTCGCCGTGGTATCGATGAGTTGGTCGATATGTGGTAACGAAAAGGAATCTTTTGTGCATGCTTTGTTCAGGTCGGTGAAGTCGACACATATCCGCCACTTCCCATTCTTTTATTTTACCATGACCATATTAGCGACCCACTAAGGATACTTTGATTCTTGGACAGAGCCATTAGCGAGTAGTTTATCGACTTTTTCACTAACTGCATCGTTGATTGTGGCATTAAACTTTCTCCTTATTTGCCGCACTGACGGATAAAGAGGGTCGACATTCAGCCTGTGTGTGGAGATGTCCCTTGGGATTCCTAGCATATCTGAATGGGAAAAGGCAAACAAATCGGCATTGTTAGTTAAGAACTCATAGAATTGACCTGTTTCTGAGAGGTTGTGCCTAATATAAGATTTTTTTGTGTTGTCGATGTTGTCCAATTGAATGGGGTCGAGGTCTTCTACGGTTGCTTTGCAGGCTTCTACGACATCTGGGTGTTTGATGGCCTTTAATTTTATGTCGGGTTTGGTTCCCGATAGGGATTATTGCTATTCTTCCATACTTCCCCCTTTAGTTGTTGGGTGTGTTGCAATTTTGGTCGATTCGATAGCATTCTTGGGCAGTGTGTTGCTCGCCCCGGATGCTGAATATTCCCCATGGGGTGGGAAATTTGATTATTTAATAGAAACTTGGGGGGGACGACTTGCATGGCGTGTATCCATGGTCGTCCTATGATAGCATTATAGGCTATTTCCTGGTTCATGACATGGAACATCATTTCCGTAGTGACTCCTCTGGCCAGAGCGGGTAGCACTATCTCCCCAGAGGTTCATTTCACTACATTATTAAAACCCGTTAGTGTTATGCAGCACGACACTATCCTATTCTCGAGCCTCATCTGTATGAGGACTCATTGGTGAATAATACTCGTGCCGCTTCCGTCATCCACCATTATTCTTTTTACATCGGTGTCTGCGATGCGTAAAGTTATAACCAAAGCATCATAGTGAGGGAAAGACAAACCGTTGGTATCTGACTTATCGAAGATGATACTATCTTCGAGGTCATCATACCATTCGTGAGCGACTGTATGCTTGAGTTTGTGCGTGGTGGTGAATTTCACTTGGTTGATTACTGTATCATCTTCGCCTCCAATGGTCATTTGTATGGTGCGAGCTGGTGAAGGTGGTTTTGGAGGTCCTTGAGGTTGGTCGCGCCCACGAGCGAAGTTAACCTGCCCTCGGTCGCTTAGCAATTCTTTCAAGTGTCCCTGGTTTAGCATTCTTACCACTTCTTGCTGCATGCCTATGCAGTCTTCGGTCTTATATCCTCTTTCCTAATGAAATTCACACAGGACGTTTGACCTCCGGGTGCTTGGATCTGACTTCATCTTTTGTAGCCACGGCACCTTTGTGCCGAGCTTTTCTAGTGCATACACTATTTCTAAAGGGGAAATGCAAAAGTTATAAGTAGATAACAGTAGGGGCATACATCTTTCGTTTCGGTGTGGCGTAGTGTGTCGAGGTGTGACATCTACATGTCGTGGAGGAGGTGGGATGGATGTCCGGATGTAGGGCTGATGCCTTTCTCAGCTGAAACTGGATAGTTGGTCCCTTCGACCCTCATTGCAGTCAGGCCATTCAGATCGTCCTCATCTGCCCTCACTTCGGCACAGTAGGCATTATGGATTTCCTCCCACGTGGTGGGAGGATATTTCATGAGCCTACTTAGCAGCTTTTTGGTAGCCTTTGATCCATTTCTATTTAACCCACTTTGGAAGTCTGCTACCGCCATTCCCTTGTATACGTTCGGTAGGCTCATTCTTACCCTGTTGATTCGGGCTAGGAAATCCCTAAGTCCTTCACCTGCCGCCCACCTAACGGAGAAGATGTCATTTACCTTGGATTTTGCCTTTTTCTCTCCCGCATGAGCGGTGAAAAATTTATCAGCCATTTCTTCAAATGTTGATATTGGTTGTGCTAGTTGGGAATATCATGCCAGTGCTCCCCTTGTCAAGGTTTCGCCAAACTTTTTCAGCAGCGCCGATGATACCTGTTCCTTTGACAGATCATTACCTTTTACTGTCGTGACGTAGTGGATTATGTGATCTTCCAGTTTTATAGTGCCATCATATATTTTCAAATATGGCGGCATTTTGAAGGTTTTTGGAATAGAGTGGGGGGCTGCCTCTGCACTGTATGATTTTTTGATGAATCGAACGATGTCTCACTTTGGTAGCAACTTCGAGGTGCTCGATATTTTATCGACCCTTTCTTGATGCACCTTCATCTGTTCACGGAGCATCTTGTTCTCATTCTCCATTTGTTCCATTTTCTTTAAGATAGCTGTAAGTGCGTCGTTACCTGCATCAGTAACAGTATGAGTGTTACCTGTGCGTGGAGTTTATGGTTTATCGGCGACAGTCGCGATGTTTTCGGGTATCGTGCCTCCAATATCCTTTTAAACTAGTTTATCGAGAAAGTTGCCAAGGTGTTTGTTAACTATTCTTCTAATAGCCTTTTCACTGTCGGTGGTGCTTCTCTTGCTGCGAAAGTTGAGGTTCCTCTCTCGCACGAGACAGTCACGCTTTCATGCGGGGGAGTGGGCGGAGGGGGGGGGGAGGTATCTCCCTCAAGTGTAGCGCTTGGCATTGTGTTTTCGTTATCTTCCCTGCTGGCTTCGTTGATAGAATCCAGGAGGTTGTTCGTGACACCTACTATTGCCTTTAATCTTGCTTCCTCGTTTCCTACCATTGTTGGTTTTTGTGAGGCTAAGGAGAGGTGATTCTCTCTTTTAAGGATCTAGATAAAACTAAAATCTAAGCTAAAGAAATCCCCACAGACGATGCCAAATTGTTTAACTCAAAAGATATTGGAACTTTTGTGAACAAATCAACCAAAGAGGATGAAGGGGTAAATCTTAGCTAAGTATAATAAACTCTAGAACAACAAGGTACAGAAAGTGCATACGATGAGTAATATCTCTTGATCTTTACGGAAGGAACGAATGAATATTAAAGATACCAATCTTTTATGTAAGAAAATGTTGCAATCAGTATTCTCAGTTAACTTTGTCAAAAAGCCCTTCCCTTTTCACAAGATTTGTCTCTCACTATTTATAAGGGATAACCCTTTCTGAACCCTAAAGGATATAACACAAGGAATATTCGAGGGTATATTCCTAATGCCCCCTCTTGGGCTTACATTACTATAAAAATTATACATTCTACGTTTGCCGCTCGTCGTCCTCTGTAGGACGTCGAGCTATGAAGACTTCGTCTTCTGTCGTGTTTGTCAACAGTCGTGGTCTTCCAAATTTGGACCCATACACCAATTACTTAGGATTCCAAGATCCCAACAAGAACTAAAAATGTCGTAGTCATGTTGGAGAAAACATTTAGCCCTGATTCTCTTGATCTTGTATTTTGAATAATAGGTTCCTATATTAAATTAGGCTTATCCAAACTATATGTAAACCATTTATAACCAAACTTTAACTAAAGTAAACGGAATCCATTTAATCAAAGCAACACATTAAAAATCATGTCGGACACCAAATCCATGTAGGACAAAGAGACATTGGGTTTACACAAGATTTGGACTCAATTTAAGAGGATTTCTTCGAATAATAGAGGCGATAATCTCTACTCGCTTAGGTATAGAGTCCAACTCACTTTCCAATACCAATTATTTAATTGATTCTGTATTGGAGTCCAAGTACTAGCCGCCTCAGATGATTATATAAGGAACCATATGCGATCCTCGACCACCGAAAAGAATTGCAAGCACAAGGCAATTGTTCTCCATTGATCAAGTGCGCTTTTCTTTCCAATTTTTGTCCTTTTTGTATCCCTTCTTTGTCTCTCTTTACTGTTTTTTTCAGGAACCGGCTGCGCCAACAAAGGAAATTTGAATCCACACCAACAAAGAAAATTCAAATCCACAAACCTTGAGCAATGAAGATTGATGTTTTAACATGAATTTGGCCATAATTTGAAGCTTCGAGTCATAAGTGTCGCTACCTGATGCCGATTTGAACTCTGTGTAGCTACTACTTCTTTTTCTGCTTTCTTTAAAACAATCACTTATTATTTTCCTTGCGCGTTTCAGGTACATATCCTCTGAGGCAATTGTTTCTTCTGTTCAAAGAATCTCGTATATAAGGCCAAAAGCATCTCTATCATCCTCTGTACCATCAGATCACCCAACTACAACCACCAGTAGCTGCAATGATGATTACATGAACCATCAACAACGTTGGCGACAAAGCTGCCTATGGCGTTGACGCAACAGAGCACTTCATTATTAAATATTGGAGTCAGTGAATCGACGTGCCATTGACATTGAAACTTACTGTTGAGGCGAAGTGCAGTATCTTGGCGCTAACCAATCATGTGAAATCAAAAGCTTCATGTTGTCTACATCGATATTTATGAGTCGACTTGAAGTGTCATGCTGCTTAAACGTCGTGCTATTGGCACCGAGGACACCCAAAATATTTTCTCTTGTAGGATTTTGAGATAGTTCCAGCAATCTTGCTATCCCTACAAAGATGCATTGCTTGTGAACCACTCGTCTCTTTGTTGCGGCTTGGAGAAAGACACACATAAAGTTTCCTTTCAATCTCGGTGACGAAATCCCTACTGTTGGAGGCTTGGATAGACCGTATCTCATCATTGGTGAGTGCAACATGTACCACATTGCATCGTTGCAGGCTAGCGAGGAAGAAAACTGGAGTAGGCCTTTCCAACTTCGGCAAGAAGCACCTCGTGCATTTTTTCTGCTTTGAAAAAATCGTATCTCGGCCTAGTAGTGTTCGAACTACATTTCTCTTGATTCTACAGAATCAAACCTTGCAACATAGCGACATATCAGGTCAGATCAGAATGAACTTTCGAAGGTGATGTACAAGTATGTCATTTTGACTTAATAGTACTGTATGCTGTCACAGAGCATATCAAAAACTAGGAACATCCAAATACCGAGTTGTCTATGCCATTTGAAAGAAAATTGCGATACATGCAACACCTGAAAATATTGTGGCATAACTCCTTTTAGGTTGGACGCAATGTCAATTTGAAGTCGCTCCTGATATCTGTCTTGCTGCTTTTCTACTTTGTGCACTCTCATCGAGAAATTTATATCTCGAGCTTTGGGTGTCGGAATCACGAGCCATCTATATTGTTGTAAAGAAAACTTCAAAACTCACAATATCTTTAAATATCACAGAAAAAAATCCTTTCAGAATGTCTGCCATAATATTTTGAAATTGATACAGACATTTGCCGCACTTGATTTCCAGATTTGCGCACCCTAGATAAAGAAAATCATATTGCGGGCTAGGAATGTCAAACCACGAGCCGTTTGCACCACTAGAAAGAAGACTCCGAGATAAGAAAATTAATATATCACAGAAGTATTTTTCTACATTATCCATAGCAATTACTTGAAATTGGTCTAGACATCGACCTTGATGCTTTTCAGCTTTGCGCACTCCAGTGGAAAAATTCATGTCTTCATATAGGAATATCCAAACTGCGATCCGTTTGAGCTGCTAGAAAGTAAACTCATAAGAATGCATCAAATATGAATTCCATGGTAGAACTCCTTTTGACCTGGAAACAAAAAATTCTCAAAATCGACCTAGCTGCAATAAATATTCAGATTCGTGTAGTTCCCGCGGTAAAAACATATCTTGAGCTAGGAGCCTCCAAATCGCAAATAGCTTATATTGTTGGAAACTATACATACAAATCTATAATATAAAAAATTTTAGTGGCATAATATCTTCCAGATGGACCGCAGTAGTTTTCTAAAGTTGATCTCATCTTCTATTGAGCTTATTGTCCATCTCTATGCTCTCTGAGTTGTTTTGCGAATGTTATTTTTTTCTTGAAATTGACTCTATAGTCTTGAATGTAGTAATTTTAGCTATAATATTTCACAAATATTATCTTTTATTTATTTCTTTTGCAGACTCGCAAGGAGCTCAAAGGGTCCAGATATCAGACTGAGATGTCATACAGGATGTGGACATGTTGATGTTTTGAGCACGCAAAATCTCTATGATAAAGAAAAAATTATTTTAGTAGATCGTCATGCAAAGCCATCCCTTTACCAACTATTTCAATTGACTTATTGATAGTCTTGAAGTTCATAAATGGAGGTTCCCATGACGATAGAAATTTTTTTTAAGAGCGCCGACTTCTCACATAGGGACCTTCAACCAACACTTGCACAAGAAATGTGACATCATGCTCGAGGCCTACAAACAAGACCCATGGTCAAGGTATCATCATAACTACTGAAAGTGGGAGATTGACAAGCGCAACCACAACACGAAATCAATGCTCGCTAGTGAAAGATAGTATAGTTATGATTACCGTCTCCACAAGGATTGAATTTAAATAATGTTCGAGTAATTTCTAGCTTAATGCTATTTAGGATGATTAACATGTTGGTTGGGATGATTAACAACTGAAATTAACTATGAAACTAAAATAATTAATAACTAATTATTGAAAGACAAGAGTTGAGCAACACCGAAATATCAAGGGTCGTGACAAGATAGGTGCAAGATAGCTATTTGAGATCCAATTTTAGTTCCATTCACTTTAATGTTCTAATGATTCTCACGAATTCCCTCGATGATTATTTCAAACGTGTAGTGAAGACTCCTATCTTGATTAAATCTTAACTCTAAGAGGTGAACTAATATAAGCACTGTAAAAATATGCAAGCATGAGTTAATGGATTAGTCTTCAGGAAAACGTCTCTCGAATATTCTCCTAACTTGATTTAATCTACAATTCAATAGGTTCTTACGATTACTTAAGATAATCACTGAACTAAACCAAACAAACTAATACAAAGTTAATTACCACAATATTCCTTCTTCGAATAAATAAACGGGTGAATGAAGTTGCAAACAATTCAAAACTCCATAAACAAATTCAAGCAAAGAACTAGAGCTGAAATACAAAAATATCAATTAAAATACCATATACCTCAAAGCTTAAGGGAAACTACTCCATATTCATAGAAAAATCATCACAAATAAAGTTGAATAATAAAAAAATATGAATTCAATCCAAACTCGGGTGTTGAGTTAAGGAAAGAATAATGAATCCTTGTGTTTTGAATCTCCAATGCTTTTTCAATCTTCTGTAGGTCAAAAGTCCTTCAAAATTTGTATTTTTGATGTATTTTGCACTCTGCAGGAATTTTGCACTAGCGCTCCCCCCCCCCCGGCTGTTGTAGTGTATTTTTCTTAGAGTAATCTTATTTTTCTCACTTTTTAACATCCAGACTTGGTCCTTGACCCCCGAACGTGATTCCGGCTCTTTTGGGCTTTTACTCAAACTTCAAAGCTCCAACTTGTTCAAATTAGCTCCAAATTATCTTAATAGCTCGAAAAAAATTTCTCCAAGGCATAAAACACGTAATAAGCGCAAATTGATATTATTTAAGCTCAACCACAAGTAAGATATAGTAATTAGAGTGTAAACTATGACTAAAATATGAGTTTCTATCCTACCATCAGAAACGTACATCGGGAATGGTAAATTAAATGTGGAGACATCATACAAACTTAGAAAAGCATTTCAAACATCGGCAACAAAGCCTCGTTTACGATTATCTACATTACTTAGGCTTTTATATAGGATGATGTCTAATCCCTTTCATCTCCACATTTTTGGATGTATCAACTTTTGTAACATTGAAGCAGTATCTTTTACACTTCAATACAAATTTCGTTCTTTCTCATATTTATATATGTCTCCATACTTGAAAGAGTTAATGTGATGAACCCATAAGCCAAACCTTTTTTTTTAAATTCATGCAATTGAACTTAGAATGAAACTTTAAGTTTCCTATGTATCTCAGTGAATAGGATCAAGTCATAAAGTATTTCAGAGCGATGAGTTTTATTTTATTTTTATTCTTTTGTGCTAAGTTTTGCCAAGGCCACCTATCGCGAGGTTTTCAACTTAGCAGACTAATCTTTTTTGGTCATGACTTTTTTCTAAGCTTCCTTTTTCGAGGTTTTCAACCTAACGAACTTTTTTTTGGCCGTACATAGTTTAGAGTCATATGGGACAGGAGTGTGGCAACGTGCAGTTTAAGGCTCATGCGTCAAAGAGCATCGTGACTAGCAGTTTAGGCTCGTGCATCAAAGAGTGTAGATGACTTTCAAGGGAAGTACTGCTCCAGAAATTTTCTGTTGATTGGACCAACTATGAGGCCATACTTATCAACGATTTTATATGCGCCACTTGAAAATGCTTCCTTCACAACATACGACCCATCCCATTTTGAAGTAAACTTGTCGCCCATGCGTTTGTTGAGGATTATGGGTCTTCGAACATCTAGGACCAAGTCTCCCACTTGGAATGATCATGGCCGCACTTTCTTGTCGAAGGCTCTAGCTAATCGAACTTGATAGCACTCTGGCTTTTGTTGCGCTTCTAATCTTTTCTCATCCAATAGCTCTAACTCTGCTAGGCGAAGTTGAGCATTCTCTTCGAACGTGAGTCCTTCTTGTACTACGATCCGCAATGATGGAATTTGTTGCTCCAGTGGAAGGACTGCTTTTATGCCATACACCAAAGAGTAAGGAGTTGCTTGTGTAGTAGTTCTGAAGGTTGTCCGGTATGCCTGCAAAGCTTCACCAATTTTCTTATGCAAGTATCTCTTATTCTTTGTAACAACTTTCTTTATAAGTGTCACGACCTGGATTTACCACCCTCGGGAGTCGTGATGGCGCCTACTAATACGAGCTAGGCAAGCCAATGGTTTGCACATTTTACCTGTTTACCCACTTTTATATTCATTAACAATTGAGAAGTAATAATATTTAAATAGCGGAATTTAACATAAGCAGAAGATAAAGCAATAAGATATCTAAACATAAATCCAACATAACTGTTTGAGTCTCGATTACCCAGAACTGGTGTCACAGTTTCACAGACGGTCTAAGAATACTACAATTAAAGGTCTGAAAGAAATAAATACAACACTATCTCTGGAAATGCATGAAAGAAACAATAATAGTAGAGAGGAGACGCCAAGGCCTGCAGAACTACCTTGGGTCGCCTGATGAGCAAGAATCAGCAATCCCACTGTGGTCCGAAGTTTACAACACTGGGGTCTGCACAAAAGAGTGCAGAGTGTAGTATTAGCACAACCAACTCCATGTGCTGGTAAGTGTCTAGCCTAACCTCGGCGAAGTAGTGACGAGGCTAGGACCAGACTGTCACGGCCCAAAATCTGAGGAGCGCGACTGGCGCTCAACCGAGTAAACCCGACCGAGAAAGCCTGTTAGGTCTCATTCTACCCAAACTAAGTCGTGAATAATTAGGAGATGGACACCATTAATCAAATTATATAAACATATAATTAACAATTTCCATTTCATTTTCATTAGCAACTTCATTCGCCACTTTAAAGGTATTACAAGTTGTATACATCATTGTCAAACATCAGTATTTCTATTTTAATTTCCAATACCGGACACTACCCACAACCTGTCTACGGAGCCTCTAAATACAACTAAAGAAAAATATGGAAATGCCGGCAACAAGGCTCCGGCTATACCTTACACAAATACCAAAATAGACTCCGGAATAAAAGTGGCATGAGCCACGAAGGGCCCCGAGAGGAAAGGGGCTCACCAATGCAGCTGACGGAAAGTGGAGGAGGTGCTACTGTCGGTGGATTGGAGTACCTGCTATAGAGTCACCTACAATCATAACACGAATGTAGCGGCCCGGGCAAAAGGGACGTCAGTACATTTGAATTGTACTGGTATGTATAACTAAGCACCATTTTACTAGAAAGAACTATCAAACAGGTACAAGTAAATAACATGGGTAAATCAAAGATGCAATTCATATAATCTTTCATATAATTTTCCAAAACATGGATTGGGGCATTTCTGTCACATGTTCACCACTGTTCTCATTACCACCGCCATCTCGAGCGGAGTCCGGTCACGACCCGACTGGCTAGGTCACCTCATTGGCGGCATTACTCTCAATCAATATTTCATTTCCCTTATCCGGAATTCAATATAAACACATTACCACCATGTGTGCGGCATGGTGTCCGATCACAACCCGATCGGCTAGGTCGCCTTGCCTAGGCATTACTCTATTTTCATTAGTCAACACCTCCAAATCTTTATTCCACATATATCATAACAATTCCTGGGCACTCATGGACACCATCATCACATCATTTTCCCTTTTCAATATTTATTTTACAAGTTGTGATCATAGACACGTATATCAAAGATAATTCAAGTTGCAATCACAGGTAAGTGAGCACATAGCTAGCATGAATAATTCTTTGTTTCGATGTTGGCTTATAGCCCAAGTATTTCAATGCATAACTATACTTTTTCATCCTTCTCTAATTATCAAGAATGGTACATTATTCATATTGAGGCACATCCTTCACGTATATGTATAGATAATTTCAAATCAATTAATGCGTAATAACAATCAATACACTAACCAATTCAACTCTTACCATACTTTCATAAATGATAACGAAGCTCAATTTCTAATAAAAGGGGGTTTTAGCCATACATACCTTTCTTGAGCTTTCCTTTAATTACTACAATATTCCGAAAATTCTAGCAACTTCAATCTATTTTGAGACATAGCAAAATTGAACACAAATTAGGAAGATATTCATAATTCTAGCTCATTTGAGCATTTTATCAAATACTAGTTGGGCATCTTGATTTCAAATCCCCTTTTCAAGATTTTCTTCATTCCCTAACCCAATCTTTACTTATTTATGTTAAACAATCTTCCCATAAACCTAAGTTGTACATGCATGTATACATAATAGTATTACACCCAATAATCATACCTCAATACCCTATCTTACACTCCAAACTCGAAATTCAAAAACCTAGGGTATAGAATCTTACCTCTTAGATGAAGATCTTGTAATTGGGTTCTTTGATTCTTGAAGATTGATGCAAGGTTTGGATGATTTAAATGTTGGGTTCCTCCTTCTCTCTCTAAAATTCTCTCACCTCTCTCTAAAATCAGTAGAAAATGACCCCAAATGAAGCCCCAAAGGCTATATATCAAAATGGGGTCAGGTTATAAAAATTAGAAAATTAACCCTCCGTAACAGGGTCTGCGATCGCAGAATGGACCGCAGATCCGACACGCGAGACGCAGAGTGAATCACAGAATCGCTGCCCAAAACTGGGCTAAACTGGCCCCGTCTGCGACAGAAATGCGACCGCAGAGTCAACAATGCTACAGGAATGCGGTCTCAGATTTGACACAGGATAGTATTTTCTAGCCTTTGGTAATTTGATCATAACTTTGCGTAGGAATGACCAAATGATGAACGGTTTAAAGCGTTGGAAACTAGACTCAAAGACCTTTCATTTTATAGGTTATTCATCACCTAAAACCTTATAAATATTTAGATATTCTCGTTCAAAGTAGGGACTAGTGCAAGATCATTGGGAATTTTAACCTATTATGGACTTTTCCAATTTTTCTTAGACTTAGGCCTTTCCTTGGACCCAAAATTACTTACCACAAGACTTATACACATATTTACCAAATCCAATGGATTTACACCATATTAATAGCACATAAAATTATTATAATAAGCCTACTTGACACAACAAAATCCTAAATTACTTAGCGAAAATTTTTGGGGCCTTACACAGAATACGAAATAAACCTGTACAATTTAACTATATACAACGGAAAAGTAGTATAGAAAGAAATAGTCATATACAGTCAAGTATGGGAGGGGCAAAACATGCTGCGAGAAAACATCAAATAGTAACAGAAGAGCAACAAAATAAATATGAGGATCACCACAAGTTCAATTGAAAATAGTAAGGGGAAATCATGATGTGGGGTACAAGTATCAACATGAAACCAGCAAATTTAGTGTAGAGAAACCGTACACAGCTATCAATAAAAATTAGAAAATCGAAGACAAGTGCACGACATCACCCTTAGTGCTTTTACTCTCTCTCACCAAAACAATACACGACATCACCCTTCGTGCTCTAACACTCTCTCACCAAAACAATATACGGCATCACCCTTCGTGCTTTACACTTTTTTCTCACAATCATACACTACATCACCCTTCGTGCTTTAACACTCTTCTTCACTCAAACAACAATCACAAACAATGGGGAAAAGGAATAAACAATATTACAATAGGAATCCGGGCAAGGGAACAACAATTAAATAAATAAACCCCGACAAGGGAACAACATCAATAATATCAACATCCCGGCAAGGTAGATAACCAATAAGGAAACAATATCCCGGCAAGGGAACAATTAAATGACTTCTTTCTCTTTTTCACTTTTAATTCACAATTCACTTTACCACTTGAGCCGATGCTCCAAAGGGTTCAATCAACTCATTTACTTTCACAATTCATAATATAGCTTGAGCCAATTCTCCTCGATGTTCAAAGGCCACAACTTTCCACAACAAATGATAATCACCTCTAAAGCTTAGATAATACAACGAAGTCATGAAAATCACAATATAAGACTCACGGGCATGCTTGAATCCAACATATAGATACTCGTCACCATGCCTATACGTCGTACTCAACAATTATCACATAGTAAATAGGACTCGACTCCTAATCCCTCAAGCTAAGGTTAGACCAAACACTTACCTCGATTCCACGAACACAATTCAAGTTTCAATTATAGTTTTACCCCTTGATTCCACCGCCAATTCGCTCTTATCTAGTCACAAGTTACTTAATTACATTAATAAATGCTAAATAAATCAATTTGAATGCATGAAATGAATTTTCCAAAGTTTCCCCAAAAAGTCAAAAATCGCCCCCGGTCCCACATGGTCAAAACCCGAGGTTCGAACCAAAACCCCATTACCCATTCCCCCATGAACTCAAATATATAATTTATTTTGAAATCGGACCTCAAATCGAGGTCCAAATCCCCAAATTTTGAAACCCCTAGGTTCTACCCAAAACACCCAATTTCCCCCCATGAAAATCATTGATTTTGAGTGAAAATCATGTCAAAAGATGTTAAGGAGTGAAGAAAATGAGTTAGAAATCACTTACCAATGTTTTGGAGAAGAAAGGTTGTTTGAAAAAACGCCTCTTATGTTTTTGGGGTCTTGAAAAATGAAAAATAACTGAAAATCCTGTTTAAATATACTATCCTCAGGTGCCTTGTGCGGACCGCACAAAATCAACCGCGGCCGCACAGCCTTCTTGTGTATTGCAGTGACATGTCTTAGTATTTTGGCCATAACTTTCTATACAGATGTTCAAATTGTGATTTCTTTACCTTTCTGGAAACTAGACACAAAGGAATACAATTTTCATTTTTGAATCATCTCAAAATTCCTTGTAGATCAAAAGTTATAGGCTTATGAAGTCGGACTAGTGAAATATTCTTCACCGCGGACCGCACAAAAACTAGTGCGGCCGCACAGGCCCCTCCGCGGCAGCACTCCAATTCGTGCGGACCACACTGGTTTGTTCAGAGGCCTTCCACTTCTCTCAACAGCTCTGATTTTTAAACCTAAGATATCCAAGAACCTACCTGAAACTCACCCGAGCCCTCGGAACTCTAAACCAAGAGCACACAACACCTCAAAAACATCCTACGGATTTATTCGTGTAATCAAATCACCAAAATAAAATCATGAACATAAAATTAAAACTCAAGATCAATGAAATTTCTTAAAACTCCTTTAAACATCAAAATTTTCATTTAAGGTCCGAATCATGTCAAATGGATTCCGTTTCTTACCAAACTTCATAGAGTTATCATAAATTATATATAAGACCTATACCGGGTGCCAGAACCAAAATACGGGTTCGATACCAACATGTTCTAATCAAAATTCATTCCCTAATCCTTTAAACAGTTTCAGAAAACAATTTTCTTTAAAAACTTTATTTCTCGGGCTTGGGACCTCGAAATTCATTTTCGGGCATACGCCCAAGTCCCATATTTTCCTATAGACCCTCCGGGACCATTAAATCACGGGTCCGGGTCCGGGTCCGTTTATCCAAAATGTTGACTAAAGTCAAATTAGTTCATTTTATAATCAAAATTATCATTTTCCCCAGATTTTTACGTTTAGGCTTTCCGGCTACGCGCACACAAATCGAGGTGATTCTAAAAGAGGTTTTTAAGGCCTCGGAACGTAGAATTCATTTTTTAAAAACAAGTGATGACCATTTGGGTCATCACATTCTCCGCCTCCAAAAAAACATTCGTCCTCGAACGGACAGAAGAAGGGAGTACCTGAGTCGGGGAAAATATGGGGATAACGGCTTCGCATATCGGACTCGGACTCCCAGGTTGATGCCTCAGGAGGCTGACCTCTCCACTGAACACGAACAGAAGGAAAACTCTTCAACCTCAACTAACGAACTCATCGGTCTAGAATGGCTACCAGCTCCTTCTCATAAGACAAGTCCTTGTCCAACTGGACAGTGCTGAAATCTAACACAGGGTGTGGATCGCCGTGATACTTCCGAAGCATGGACACATGAAATGCTGGATGCATGGCTGATAAGCTACGCGGCAATGCAAGACTCAATCCAGAATCTCAAACGGGCCAATGAACCTAGGGCTAAGCTTGCCCTTCTTCCCAAATCTCATCACGCTCTTCATAGGCAACACTCGAAGCAATACTCGCTCACCGACCATGAATGTCAAGTCACAAATCTTACGGTCGGCATAACTCTTTTTCCTGGACTGAGTTGTACGAAGCCTATGCTAAATGATCCTGACCTTGTCCAACGCATCCTGAACCAGATTCATACCTAACAACCGAGCCTCTCCCGGCTCAAACCATCCAACCGGAGGCCGACATCGCCTACCATACAAAGACTCATACGGAGCCATTTGAATACTCGACTGGTAGCTGTTGTTGTAGGCAAACTCTGCTAAAGGCAGAAACTGATCCCACGAGCCTCCAAAGTCAGTGACACAAGCTCGGAGAATATCCTCCAAAATCTGAATAGTCTGCTCGGACTACCCTTCCGTCAAAGGATGAAATGTTGTGCTCAACTCAACCCGTGTGCCCAACTCTCGCTGAACTGCTCTCCAGAAATGTAAGGTAAACTACGTACCACGATCCGAAATGATAGACACAGGTGCACCATGAAGACGAATAATCACCCTGATATAGATCTCAGCTAACCTCTCGGATGAATAGGAGACTGCCACAGGAATGAAATACGCTAACTTGGTCAGCCTATCAACAATGACCCATACTGCGTCGAACTTCCTTCGAGTCTGCGGGAGTACAATAATTAAATCTATAGTGACCCGCTCCCACTTCCACTCGGGATGCTCAATCCTCTAAAATAAACCATGTCGACGCCCCCTCCCCCCCCTCCCAAAGGAGTGAAATTGGGTTTACGACGTTATGGACAAAACAACTCTTATTCCCTTTTGAGGAATCGGGTTATGGATGTTGAAGAGTCGCCACCTAATTATTATAGTGCATTAGGACACTTAAAGAAAAGAAGAAGATTTTGAAGGAAGACCAGAGTTCGGGTAAGGGCTTGAGATTATTTCGAAGGGAAGGTGTTAGGCACCCTTCAAGATCCACTAGTGTGGTTCCTGGCCGTGCTTAATTGTGACTTTAAGAAGAGTACGAATAAACAAGCAAAGTTTGCACATAGGAAGTATAAACAAGTTGAAAATTTTGAAAGAAGAAAGACACAAGTGATTTTGAAAAAGAGAAAGCTTAGTTGAAGAAAACATTAGTTTAAGAAAACATCAATAAATAAAGAAAGAGAAAAAGGGGTCCTAGGTTTAAATATAATATGGATCACTTTGGTGCAATACCCAGCAATCATTCTCACACGAGATATTAATACACTAGTCATCATATCCATATTCTACCCTTCCCACCCCGTTAAGGTATTTAAGTGCGATTAGTCTCGTTTACTTATTGCATGCTAGTACCCATCCCAACCTATCAGTCCCGGGGTATTAGGACTTCTAATCATAAAGGGAAAGAAAAGGGTAGAGGCATATATGGGGTTTAAAAGGACAAAGTACTAGTTTCGACAACCAAAACAAATAACAAGTAAGGGGATTGACAAACAAACATGCAAGGCTCACATAAAACCCCGTAAGTCAGATAACACTTAG